>QMIH01001901.1:44669-99453 GCA_003987875.1 Clarias batrachus
ATTCTGATTTTTTACATTTTTTTTTTTTGCATATTTGTCTCAGATGATGAGTTCAAGAAGAGAAGGAGGTTAAAATTCCCCCACAGCACTTGGGTGTAAGACTCGCAAACACTTCATTGCGGTTGATTCAGTTATTAGGTTGAGGGGGCAATTACTTTTTCACATAGGTCCATGTAGATTTGTACAGATTTGTTACTTTAATAATGTATGAAATAATGTATAATAATGTATAAAAATGTATGTACTCAGTTTATCTTTGTGTAATATAAAAATTAGGTTGATGAACTTAATAACGTACATGTGATAATTACTGTCTGCAATATCCAATTTCCATGATATATACAATCCTTAGGTATAGCGAGCCTTTTATTTATCCTTAGTTACTTAGTCACATTGTATTAAATTACATTGACAAAGCTCTCATATAATAGGATAATCTCTAGAACTACTGAATATCGCACCACAATGTTCATGTAGCATCCATACCATCATTTTATTACACTACACATTAAAGTAAGCCTTTTCCAATTTCCTGACCATGAAAAAATAAAGACCTGTGACCTTTCGTTTTATAATGCTGTATCTGAAGTAAAAATTAATAGGTAAATCTAAATTATGTATAACTACCTGAGTAATTAAAGTCTCAAGATGATTAGTCGTTTTTAAAGCATGCTTTATAAGGGGTGGTGTTTGTATGACTGTGTGCATGTAGAAGCATATGGCTGTTTTCCTGTCCAAGGTTAATGAATAAGCTCTTATTCCTGTCCCCCATGCCTATGTGCTATTGGACATCTGGCCTTGCTATGAATATTCATGCATCTGATGCATTTTTAATATGAGATTGATGGCCAGTGCTAAATTTAACACAGTGGAGGAAAAACATGGCTAGAGAGAGAAAGGAAAAAGGAAAAACGAGAGATTAATGGGGAGTGAAGAAAAAAAATAACTGAAGAAATTTATATGTGTATGTGTGTGTCCGTCCGTGTGTGTGTGTGTGTATCCGTGTGTGTGTGTGTGAGAGAGAGAGAGAGAGAGAGAGAGAGAGAGAGAGAGAGAGAGAGAGAGAGAGATTAAGAAATAGCCTGGATTTGAACACCTGCTCCTCTTTGCCTTTAAGAAACCTGTTTCTAAATATGAAAGAAGCTCCAGACAACCTAACATAACCCTGAAGCTGTATCTAAAACTTAGCCACCCAGACAACTGCAAGCAGCAAGTATACATGTCTTCTGTCTGAGAGAGACAAAAAGTGACAGAGAGAGAGAGAGAGAGAGAGAGAGATAAAGCAAAGTTTGTGTGTGTGTGTGTGTGTGTGTGTGTGAGAGAGAGAAAGATGACTTTGGATGATACATTTGAAAAGTGCACACAGACGTGTATAAGGTGTTGCCATTGTGAATAAATGTATTTTCTAACTAGCACTTAAACTCACACAAGTTCATTCATGAACTATTTATATTCCTCCTACTATAATAACTGACTGGCCAATCTATATTAGCTAAAATATGTATGTCAATCGACTCAATGCTGTTGGTCTAAAAGTACATTTTCAGCAAACTATTGTGAGATTGGAATTGGCAAAATTGGACTCCCTAATGGGACATGAAAAAAAGAATTTGTCCAATTTGTGAGGAGACCACTATTACTAATTACTGACAATGCCACAGACACAGTGAAGTTCAGAAGAGAGTTCCCTTGTTTGGGTGGGAAGAAATGTCATTCCTTTATCCCCTGTCAATCACAGTGACACTAACCAATCACGGATGTCAGTAAACTCATGTATTGTGTTAGAAGGCAGACAGAGTTTTATTCGTGTGTTCTGCTACCTGGGGACATAACGATAGCGTTATACTGTAGATAGTTTTAGGTTTCTCATGAGAAGCCTATCTGTTGTGCAGCTGCTAGTGCTCTTCTGATACTTTCCCTAGACTGTGTTCTCATACCTTAATTCTCTCCTTGTTCCTGAGCTCGTCCATGTTCCTTATATGGCAATACTTCCTATTGTACATCACCACTGGATTTCTATATAGAATGCTGAGATGCATTTTGTTGTTTTCATACTATACCATGTTGCATTTTGGAAAGGCATCACCATTTTTTGGTGGTAAAGCTGATCGGTTACCCTGATGATTTCTGACACAGATAGAGTACAATGAGATGGATTTAAGAATGGCTCGTTAATTGATAAATTTTTTATGCATATATTTGCGGCATGGTATTTTCTAGCAATAAGATGCGAGAAACTAAGGGGAAAAAATGTCAGTGCTAAGCAACGGTATTTTGAGAAACTTTTAGAGATCGATAAATGTATTGAGCTGTGTGACCTGGTAGCTGAAAAGTAGAGTAGATGAAAGACTGTGACACATTACCTCTTCTCCAATATACTAACATTTTTAATTATCTGATTTTTGGAATAAGTGCTTTCACATCCTGAGATGAAACACTACAAGTCACTGTAAGCTCATGAACAATTCTGCAATAACTGGGTGAAAGATCATATCATCCACAAACCGGACAACTGCAAGATCACATTCATACTTGCTAAGGTATTGAGGCACTAATCTTTTAAACTAGGGTATTATTTATCAAACCAGACAAAAATGCAGAATTGTGGAATATTTAGCACAGTAATTGTTTTAGCATGATGAGTTGTAGGCTTGGCAGTGGGGTAGGTGATTGAACTTGTTATGAGTGGCAGATCAGGTAACGGGTTGTTAAAGATAAACCACTTAGTTGGTAATGGGCAATGTGTTGGTAATAAAAAATCATAAAAAAATGCATAAAAAATCGGAGCCTAAAGAACCGCCCAGCAGCCACATTGACCTGGCTGCAGACAAAAGGAGATTAGAAATGCACTTTGATATACCAAAAGTTGAATTTATTGCAATTTCTGTTTACCCAAATCCAGCTATACAACAACTTCCAACATACAAGAATGCTCCGTGCACCAACAACAGCTTTGACACTTTGTCAAAATTCCCGGGTGGTGGGAAGAGCTCACTCATGAGGTGGCAAAATAGTAACCAAATTAGAAGAAAATAGGGTGACAATCATATTTTGGTGCATGGCAATAATATGCAATAATGCAATAATGCAGAAATGCCTTTTGTTTTTTTTCTTGATCTGAAAGAGAGATTATTGCTAATACAGATAAGATGAGGTCATTTAGATTTAGCAATCAAAAGACATAGTGATTTCTCAGCAGCGCCTTCGCTTGTCTGCTTGTTGGGCTCATTTGAGTCATCTCATTTCAATATTAGAGCTGCAAACAGGACAGATTGTTTATTCATCTGTGATTTACTTTGATCATGATATTTGGCATGAAATGAGCAAAGATGCGCATCTGAAAGTACATTTCTGTCTTAACTTCTTCGGTTTTAATTATATATCACTGTTATATAAGGAGAAATGTACATTAGAGACAGAGTCTGTAAGCGGGTACACGATGTGAAAATAAAAATAAATCAATCAATCATGTGGTAGCAGTGCAATGCATTAAATAATGCAGATACAGGCAAAGAACCTTGGGTAATGTTCGCATTGATAAACATCTGCATGGGGAAAAATGGGATCCCCGTGATTTTGTGATTTTGACAGGCTGATATGAATTTGGCTGACCTCCTGGGACAGCAGTCTCTAGCGTATACTCAGAATGGTGCAATATAAAAAAAACAAATACATCCAGTGAGTGACAGTTCTGCTGATAGAAAAGTCTTGTTGATGAAAGAGGTCAACTGGTTGTGAGCGGAAAAGCATCTAAGAATACGCATGTCAAACCTTAAGGCAGATGGACTATAATAGACCATGATAGGTTCCACTTCTGTCAGCCAAGAAATGAAAGCTGAGACTGCAGTGGACACAGGTTCACCAAAACTTCCTTGGAAAAAAGGTAGCCTGGATTGAGGAATCTTAAATTCTGCTAAGGCACACAGATGGTAGGGATAGAATTTGGCAGCATGAACAGCATGAATCCATGGACCCAGCCTGCCTTGTGGAAACAACCTTGTGCAGGCTGGTGGATTTAGTGTAATAGTGTGGGGAATGCTTTCTTGGCACCTTTGCCATGTTGATACCAATCACTTTTTAAATGCCACAGCCTATTTGAGTATTCTTTTATGGCTGCAAACATGGTTATGCTTCTTCTTCTTCTATTATGATAATGCACCATGTCACAAACTTGTTTCATGAACCAATAGTGAGTTCATTGTTCTTAAGTGGCCTTCACAGTCAAGTGCACAAACAGCCATAATCCTGTACCACACTGTCCGTGCATTTTTGGAATGATTTTGGTCAGTTTTTATGTCTCTGGCGTGTAGTGATCAATGCACAGTTCTAGCATTTTTCACATTTAGCTTATATTGTATGTTAGCAGGCAAATAAGAAGCCTAGAAATAAGCAAAAGATAAATAAAAATTTTCAAGCTTTTGAAAATAGAAAGCAACCAGTTGTATGCACTTAAGATTCAGCCAAGGGCCACTGAAGCACCAAGTCTGGCCTTTAAAATGCATGTGGTAGTAGCGCTTGTTTTTTTTTTTTTTTTTTTTTTACGATACTGGTGCCAAATCGGTACTTTTAAAACGAGACCTATGCCTAAACGATGCCTGAACCGATACTTTACACAAGAGTACAAAGAAAAATTATTTAACATCAAAGAATATAGTGATATATATATATATATATATATCAATATATATTTAAATAAACAATATATTAAAAGTTTAAAGGATATGGAAATATATACGTAAATACAAAACACATCAAATGTACATGCTACCTAAACCAACTACAATAATTTAACACCAATATCAGCAATTATTTTTCAGAAATATGACCATATTTGCCTTATCTGGCAAAATATGACGCCTCTCCTGACATTGCTAGGGTTGGTCTGATGGGGTTGAGGACGCACACACTGCCATGCTGATGAAAACGCTGTTAAACACGGTCCCTCACTCTGCTTTTTTCTTTATCCTGTTCTCTCAGACTAGGTTTGATCTGACTTTTTTATTTAAGCACCTTTAGCATAGCGAGCTACCGCAGATGGTCTCATTTCCCGAGTTTTACGTTGGAATGTGAAAACAACATGGACACTCGCGTTACTACACTAATATTTGTATTATTAGAGCTTTCTGACTCACGTTTACATGCAGTTTCTCAGTCGGCAAATTATTTTTCACATGCATTGAGCGTGATGATACTTATTACGTCTGTTCCAGAGAACCAGAGGGCAAATATTTAAATCGAACGCTCAGGCATTTAAGTGGCACCAAAGTAAGGCACAGAAATCTGCGTTCTGATTCTGTTCTAGTACATACCGGGTATACAGGTATCGGTGCCATATTGGCACTGGGTGTCTGTATTCAACCCTAAGTGGCAGGGTAACCAGTGATTTATGGGGTTGTTGTATCGGTAACGTGTAAAAAGCCAGAATTAATCTCTCTCGCTTTCTCTCACTCACTCACACACTCACTGGCTGAGTAGTTATATGTTGCACCTAGAGATTAAAGGTATGTAATAAAGGTGGCTCTCGTGCGTACTATTGAATATAGTCGTACTCCCCTGTTCCCAGACATCAGATCTGAATCTAATAAAACAGATGTGGAATACGATAGAAGTGCGCCTGAAAAATCCGAAGAATTGCATGATGCAATCATGTCAACACAAACTCCCTCCCTACCCATACAGTACTATAGTGCATTTAATTATGTGTCTGGTGAGTTGCTCAATTTGGTTTGCTGTTGTTGACGGCTCTAACATTAGTTTCTGCTGCAAGGTTATTATTAATACGGTCTATTATTGAGCTTGCTCCAACACTTAGCTTCACATAAACCTTGGTAACATTTCTGTAAGGTGGGATTTATATAACATTTCTCAAAGCCTTCAATGTCAGAGTTCTGTAATACCTAAAGGCATAGTCACAATATTCTGCTTTTGAAGATGGGATGGTCTTTAAGATGTACGCCTATAAGGTTTATCAGTAACATGATAAGCAACATGAATTTATTGTCCTATTGTCCTAATTCATTAATTGCTGCTACCAAATTAGTAAGAAAGTTGCATTATTTGATGACAGTCCTAGCTATATTGCAGAATATTGATACTGATTCAACAAAACCTTGCTGACATTAAAAGAACAAATGTTTCTTTTTTATTATAAAATTTACTATTTAATGTTAGCATTTAGTCACCAAATTTTTACACTTAATAGTCAGCTGATATGAAAATAGCCTGTATGTGTGAAAATGAGAAAGATAAAAAGAAAGACAAAATATCAATTGATAAATTAAAACTTCAAACATAGTCAGGTCCTAGATAATTTACTACTATCCTAGTCCCGAAGTTCCTTTGTCCACTGATTATTCCTGCTCTACCACACCCATCGTAAGCTAAATGGAGAACTTAGCAATCAGCAAATGAGTTGCGTCTGATCTCCCAAACAGACCCATATTTTATGCTAAAATTTTATTAATGAATCCAAGGTTCCACGCTAATGAGGCTGAGCTGCTTTCACCAGCATGAATTGGTGCTAACAAATAAACTCAACTGGCATGAGAAAGTGAGAATTTGTAGCTGAGGGATCTTGGGACTCCAAAATCAGAGCATTCCTTCCTAGTTTTGTCCTTCGGTGGACTCCTTTAAAAAGTGTAGTCTGCTCTGTCAGCTGAAAACAAATGATTCTGTTCTGCGATGGCTAGAAGACGGTTTTAGTGGTGGCACTAGGGAAAAGCAGGTGGGACAACGCTCCACTTTCCGCAGTATGCCATTAAATCCATTCAGTATGAAACTTCATGTTTCACTATTTCAAATGTAGAGCACACTTTAGCAAGTGTGTGTTTGTGCCTAAAAGTAAGTCCAAAGTTATGTACACCGGTAGCAAGATGAGAAACAGATCACTGCAGCCAAACACCAAGTCTGTGACGGAAATAACCGGTGAAATTAAAAAAAGAGCATTTAAAATG
This sequence comes from Clarias batrachus, assembly GCA_003987875.1. Classification (NCBI taxonomy): domain Eukaryota; kingdom Metazoa; phylum Chordata; class Actinopteri; order Siluriformes; family Clariidae; genus Clarias; species Clarias batrachus. The sequence goes on from QMIH01001901.1 coordinate 51,623, forward strand.
AATTAAATTTAAGTGAATTAGTTGATCTTATCCTTTCTGAATCTGATTAGATCAGCTATAACAATAAAAAACTTTGATGTGACAAACATTATTTATCTCGTTACGATAGCACCTGTCATAGGATAAATATTGGGTAGCAAGTGAACAGCCAGTTCTCACAACTGAAGCAGGAAACATGGACAAGTGTATGTGACTTTGACATATTGTGATGGGACAGCGCATAAGGTTGTGCCTAGTAGACAGGGCACATGAGCCTCAGAACTGGACCATAGAGCAGTGGAAGACAGTGGTCTGATCTGATGAATCATGTTTTTTTTTTTTTACATCATGTGGACAGCCAGGTTCATGTTTGACACCTGTTGGCAGAAAAAATGGCAGCAAGATGCACTATGGGGCGAAGGCAAGCCAGCAGAGGCGATGTGAGTAATGAGTAATGTTTTTCTGGGAAATCTTGGGTTCCACCGTTCATGTACAAAACCACCTATCTCAACGCTAGTGCAGACCAAGTACACCACTTCTTAGCAACAGTTTTTTCTAATGGCATTATTTTCTTTTAACAGGATAATGTGTCCTGCCACACTGCAAAAAATGTTCAGGAATGGATTGACGAATGTCACAAGAGTTCAATGTGTTGACTTCGTCTCAAAATTCCCCAGACCTCAATCTGATTGAGCTTCTTTGTGCTGAGTGGTTTCAGTCTTCATTAAGGTATCTTTGGGAGTGTTACCCTTCCATATTCAAGCTACCACTCACTCCAGACCAGACTGCCTGGTTTAGTATCATCTTTAATCCTCTTTATTCAGCCTACAATTGCCTATATTTATTTAACCCTGGGTATTTTTGCTTTTCATGAAATATGTGCTACACACACTCCAATCTGTTCTTACATCTTATAGCCCAAAAGGTATTCTCCACAGTGTTTTCCAGTAAGCTTATTTTTTTTATCTCTGATCTAGCATCTCTTTGTTCTCTGTTTTTTGACGATGACTGAGTCCTGGATAAGTCTAAACGACTCAACTATACTGATTGTCCTCTGCATATAGTATACTGTACGTTCTTTCAGATTCCATTCTGCAGACTTGTTTTAATCCCAGAATCTGAATTTTATACATTTTTCACTGCCTTTGTATCCATTCTTTTAATTCCATTCTCTTACTGTTATTTATCTCACTAATTTTCATATTTTTGTTAACTATCACCTTCTTTGCCTCCTAGGAAATGTCCTTTCCTTATAATGTCCTTATGATAAACATCCTCTTTATTATCGTTCTTTATAATGCCACTTTTGTCAGTCTCTTCAGAATACCTTTACTCCCTTCTGTCAAGCTTTAGGCTACTTGCCTTCTCTCTTTTGCATGCTTTTGGTCTGGTTTTTAACAGTTGCCACAAAAAAAACAAAAAAAAAAACAAGAAGAAATATTTCTGGTCTTCTGTCAACCCTCCTAAGCTTTCTACTTCTCAGATCATTACACTTTATACTTCACGATCTCCCTTACTTCCCTGCATATCATCAACTATTCCTACGGTACTTCTCTGTGACCTTGCAGAACTGACCAAAAAGCCCCCCAAAGTCACAGTGCTTCATACTGTACATTAGTAATAATACTCTAATTTAACTAATTCTAATTCTAGTCAAAATCATGTCAGCCGAGGAAGTCAACATATAATCATTAAGTATGCTAGACTTACAGGCATTCTATCCCCATCAAACTTACCATCTAATCACACACACACACACACACACACACAGCACACACATCAGGTTCCAATCAGTCCAACCACTTATATACACCGGGCTGTTCAAAGTCACTTTGAGAATTCTCACTCCAGCATTCATTTCAGTGACGTTACTCCAACATTGTTTACATTCCTGTCCCTCTCTCGCTCTCTAGCTTTGAACGAAGCTTAGTTTAGCACTTGGTTTTGCTCTGCCTTTGCTGGTGTCATGACCTCTGTCTGTGAGTCATGACACTGTCTTTAAACTTGTTTTGATTGGACCAATTTTCTTGTAAGTAGCTGAAAATTAATTGTTTCAGTGAATTGAAAGTCAATGCGCAATGAAAGCAGAAATATTTGTATAACTTCCATTGGTATTTAAAGAGCTGTAACTCTTTAAATAATAACTCTTACTGAAGAGACACACAGCACGTAGCATACACTGTTGCTTTTCTTAAATTAGAAGCTCGCAAACAATTAGACTTTTTATGATGTTTTTGATGTTAATGATGTTTTCGTTCTCCCCTGTATTTTCTCCCTATTTTAGCCATGGGCCTTTCCCCACTCATCAGTCATTGCTACCATATCAAACCCGAGGGTCGGAGGCTATCAAGAGCTTCCTCTACAGCACATCAAGCCAACCGACTAAAATTGGTGCAACATCAGTGGTTGGCGTAGCACACTGGGAAGAGGGAAGTGCTATCGTCCCGCTTCCACATACATGAGCTCACAGACGCCCATGATTTCCTAGTGTTGCTTTGTTTGATAAGGGAGAGTATATAGTACGCCACCACTCCCTCCCTCCATTCCTGAGAGCACGTCCAAATTTGCTCTCTTGGATGAAAATTTGTTCAGATGGCTTGGCATCAACAGGATTCAAACTCCTGATCTCCGGATTACAAGACAAACACTTTTCTGTGGCTCCACTCTGGGGCATGATCAGTTTTTTTTAAAAGTATGTCCTAAAATAGAAGTGCGACTAATCTAAAACAAATCAGAGTTTGATAGTCATACTATGGATTAAGTAACTGCTTAAACATTCAGTGGGTGGAAACTTATATATGAGGGGTGGTCAAGTCAAATCAGGTTTTTTTTTTCATTGTGCAGAATAACAGAACACATTGATGTGAGTAAAATCTCATTCCATCATCATCTGTACTACTTTTTTTCTGTATACAGAGTTGCGGGGAGCCTGGACCTACCCAGGAAATTTAGGGCACGAGGCGGGGTACACCCTGGACAGAGTGCCAAACCATTGCAGGGCACACACACGTACAGTACACACTCAATCACACTCAATCACACAATATGGACAATTTGGGAATGCTGATTAGCTTAATCTGCATGTCTTTGGACTGTGGGAGGAAACCCACCAGGCCAGGAATCAAACCCGGCCCATGGAGGTGCAAGGTGACAGTACTAACCACTGATCCACCATGCTGCCAGAGTAAAATTAACTTTTATTTATCTACATATTCCCCTGCTGCACTAATGCACTTATCCCAGCTTTTCACTAATTCTTGGATACTATCAAGGTTGAAGGTTTTCTCAGTATGCCGGAGCAATTATGCCTGACTGCCTGCTTCACGTATGAAACACTGGCCTCCCAGGAACACTATTAATAGCCGAAAAGAGCGGAGGTCAGGAATGTATGGGAGATGTGGAAATAACTGCCTGCCGAGTTCCTGTAACGTGCAAGCGGTGTTTGTAAATGATTATGTGTACAGTTCCCACGGACAGGTGTGCCTCTTCCACAAGCTATCGACACTTTATCTGTCAGTTTTTAAGGATCAGGCGTTCCACTTGCTGAATGTTTACTAAAATGACTGCAGTGGGTTCCGAGCCACCTTGGCCAGGATCGTTATTCACAGACGAGCGTCCTTCTTTAAAACGTTTGCGCCGTTCAAATGTTTTAATGCGGCTAAGAGTCTCATCACTCCTTGTACGTTACTCTCTTAACTCCATACATTTCCTATTAACCTATTAATTGTATTCATTAAATAATGATAAATAATAACCTCTGCTCACTTTGACCTTATCAGGAGTTCCAGGGTAAGTTTTACTTTATCATCACTGTTCTTCTAAGGCATTTTCTGACCACACACATTCACAATTTAAAGAATTCATTCCCAGCACACATGTACGCAGGCAGAAAAGTGTACACAATCCTTAGGCTAGCAAATAAAAGTTAACCTTGGCCTTTTCGAGCTGGAGCTGGGCCTGCCTCTCAGCCTCTCTGCGCAGTGCTTCTTTGTCCTCCTCTAGAGACACATCGGAGTCAGACGGTCGACTGGTGTACGAGTCTGCCGAACCCTGTAGGAAGAGCAGAGGGACAAGCTTTAACAAAATATCACATAAAGCTGTAGAGATACTTTCAGGTTTTTCTGGATTATCACTATTCTGAATGGTAACAGTTCAAGTGTGTAGAGGCTTAGTCTCTTGACTTTAACTACCACATACAGTACTATCACAGACTAATCATAGGCAGTAGTGTAGTAGAAAAAGTGATAGGCTGGAAGATGTTAACATTTTGCACTTGAACAGGGCGCCAGAAGAGGGAAAAGACTGACCTACTGTGCCTTTGTAATTCGCCATGTAGGCAAGAATAAACTGAGTATTAGTCCAACACTGAAGCCGCTGCTCCAGAATGCCCAAGTATGCGAGTCAATATACAATGATCACAAAGTAATCGAATGTCTTTTAATCTATAGTTTCTTCCTTAAATTAGCAAACCTACAATAAGCTCTTTTCAGATCCACAGCAAGTTATTGTTTATAATATTGTCCATTTTAAGAACAACTTATGCAATAACAGTCTGATCCAATATAGTGTCTTAGCAAAGGATGTCACTGAGGAAGATGAAAGAACAATTGTTTCATACAGTATGCATGAATGCAAATATATTCATAAACACACACACACACACACACACACACACACACACACACACACACACACACACACACACACACAGCCCCCTGTAGCACTTGTGGTGCAGTCACTGCAATGCTGATTTTGAACTATATCAAGACATACACAGATACGTTTATATATGGAATCAAAACAATGAAAAAATATGGACTACAATACAATGTTTACTTCTGAGATATTATTATATTATTACCAGGCAAATGCATGACTAGTCATCATGTCAAGAATACAGATATAATATACAGTACGTCACATTGAACTTTAGCTCCGTGAACTTTAGCTTACATGCTGAAACATGACAGCAAAGAAATTTAATTTATTGAACAATTTTAGCTTCAACAGCTCAAATGAATTTCCTTTAACAGATAATATAAAGCACGCCTTCTTTTTGTTCTTTTTCAGTTCAATCTTTACACTGACCCACTTTACATTTTATTATATATTATTTAAACGATGACTCAAGGCGTATTTGTTTCTTCAGTACTTGGATTAATCCCCCCCACTCCCATAAAAATAAATCAATAATAATAATAATAATAATAATAATAATAATAATAATAATAATAATAATAATAAATACGTAATAAAATCCCCATCCCAACTGTGTTTGACTGATGGCACATGCAGTTAGTAACTTAGTAACCCAGGGTAAGTAGCTATTCAATGACGGAAACCTCATAGCACTTTCTGTAAGTCGCTCTGGATAAGAGCGTCTGCCAAATGCCTACAGTAAATGTAAGTGTAAATATACAAACGTCTAAATTAAGAATGCCTTTGAGATTATCTGAAGTTGAGAATCAAGTATGATTGATGAAGGTTGCAGTAAACCTCAAAGGGCTGTATCGTAATGTGTGTGTTGTATATAATTCAGTGCAGCCAGCAAAATGCACCCCCAATGCGTCTGACATTAGCGTTCAGTTTACTAAGGCTTGAGCTCATTACTCAAACTGACCCAATTGTGTGAGGAAACTGTGGTGCTAATTTTTCCAGTAGTACGGTGCTCATCTACACCTGGTCTTGGGTCAAGTGTAAAACTGTTTAGAACTGCTCTACTTTCTACTCCATTTTTTAAAACTTTTTGAATATTTTAATCAGTTTATCAGCTTACTCTACTGTATGTCTGAGAACCATGAATAGACCTTGGGTTGTATTTAGACTTGATGACTTGATGAGATATACATGCTTATGATGGGATTCTGGGAATCCTATTGAGATACATTTCTATTGATAATTATTTTTAAATGAGAAGATAATAAGCATCACATAGTTGCACAGTACACTATTATTTCAAATAGTTTGCTGCATGAGTAGTGCTAGTAATAATGATCAAATTCATTACTGTATAAAACTGTGGTTTTATATAACAATATGGTTCCACTCTGCTTAATCATAAACCTCCAGCAATTCCTATACTTAATTTAACCTCGAGGTACAGTACTAACTCAAGGTGATGAAAACTCCTATTTTATGAGGCTTGACTGTTCGGTGTTGTTGAATTAATTAAATACTGCCAATGCTTTGTTTAATTATATTTATCTATGGGTTAATGGATAACCTGATCAGAAACGCATACAGTATTTTGCTTCCATAGAGCCAGATCTTCTTGTTTTTTTTGGTGTCGCCTCAAGGAATAGGTCTCCAGGCTTCTTGAAGGACATTTCTGGCTCACATTTTTGGCAAGTTTTTGTCTCTCATTTGAAGTCCAGTTCCTGCACCTGACCACTTTCAGAGGAATGTTTTTTGTTTATTAAGCTGCACAGTGACCTGTGACCTCATTCAAGCGTAAAAACATCTAACTTAAGACATGAACAAGTGAGAAACAGGTGAGGATGCTGACAGATGATCAGGCCGGTGATTAGTATTCTGGTGAGGCTGAATGCTGAGTGGTTTGAACAGATGAGAGGGGAAAAGAGGGTTGCCGCTCAGGTCGTTACATGAACAACAAAATTTTAAGTTGTACGTATCTTTAGGCACTTTGCATTTGTTCCTATTTCCTTAATTTCATTTAATATGAAGAAATGAGATGTCGCTCAAGATCTTTGCTCAGTATATTTTTTATTACATTTATTAACTTATTATTCCTTTATATTATGTTTACTGCTCACTTTAATTTATAACTTTATTTATTAACATGACCTTAAGCCAGCCTTCTCGGGTGTAGTGGAATAGAGATGGTACATATAAAAAGTTATTATTAGATTTAAATGGCCTTCCTTAGTTGTGTCCTATTTTTACAGCCTAAACATACATTTCAGCCAAAGAAAACTTGGCTTTACTGTTCGGTTTTAGACAAAATCTACACTGTGCTTGAATCTCCCACTCAACTGTCCAACTAGCTTACGTGAATAAATCTGAGGTCTAATAGCACTGTGCACAGTTTCACTATTATTTCCTGTATAATCAATTATGATTATGAGGAATCAGTATTAAAGTCAATTTGTATGATAAATAAATACTAAAGTTATAAATTAAACTACTATCAATAGCAAATGATAGTTCATTGAATTGAATAGAATTCCACAGGCCGGGTTCAGATAAGGACATCAAGTAGCTGCAGTAATTAAAATGTTAATGTATCATAACGTATTCCAGAGTTCATACATAGTGCGAGGCATAACTACATTACCATAAACAGCACGCACTTAAACACTTACAAACACACATAAACACACGTCAACATACACACACATATATACGCAAACGGCCACATTACTGTACTCTCGGCATTCACTCTCACACGCTGGATAAAGTGAATTCTTACGCCAATATCGTTCTTGACTCGACCCCCCTTTGCTCTTTTCAGCAGCCGTATCCAGGAGGCCTTCATCAGCCAAAATGGATGGAGCCTTCGCTCTCTTCACCATAACCACAAACACAGCTGACACACAAGCTACAATCGCACAACAAGAACTATCACTCACTATCTAATGTCATGCTAAAGTGATGACAACAAATTACTACACACTTCACATAAATTTTAGAATGTCAGTACTTCATACCAATGATACTGATGCTACTATCAGTTAATACAGCAAAAACAACAACAACAACAACAACACTGAATTCCCTTTGGAGTTTTTCAACAAATAGTAAGTACAGCTCAACAACTAAATCACTAAAGTAATTGAATGTATTTTATACAAATGCAACGTTACAATAGTGCTACTCTGAATGATTTGCTTTTACTTAGAACTTGTCACTGTTGCTGAGTTAAAAGCTACACCTGCCCTGCAACCTTATTACTGTGCTACCTGATGTCCCTACTATTGCTGGAGCTAACAGTAAGAGCGTTAGTCGTATGGCTGCTGTTGCTGTGAGAACAGAGATTCGCGCTGCTCGTGTTACGCTGTATCCGACGGCCGCCAGTGATTCCACTTGAGCGTGTTCTCCCGTTCTCCCAGCGCATGCTGAATGAAGAGGGGCTGCAGAAGCTGGTGCACAGGCTGCTGTTTGTAGTATCCTCATTCAATTAACAAGGCCAGGCTGCCATGCTCCATGAAATGAGAAAGCAGGTCCGGGACTGGAGAGCTGCAGATGCTAATGATGCTGTTGCTGCGGCTCACAGGTGCTGCAGTCAGTCTCTGTCACTTGGTCCCCCAGCCCTGGAGTCTCTATCCATCCATCCTCTCACCGAGTGTGTGTCACAAGCTCCCTACTCTCGGCATATGATGTTGTTGTGGGCTGCATCCTGTATTTCCTCTCTCTCTCTCTCTCTCTCTCTCTCTCTCTGTCTTGTCCCTCTCTTCTGCGTTCTCTCAGCACCTTCGTTTTTACTCAGCCCCCTCCCTTGCTTTCCCCTCCTCTTTCTCTCTCCCTCTTTCTCTCTCTCTCTCTCTCACACTTCTCGGCTCCTCTTCACAGCATCTCCATCTGCTCTTTCTCTGCTGTGATTAATGCCTCTGCCTGTTTGCTTCACTGTGTCTATGTGTGTGTGTGTATAAATGGGATTGTGTGCGTGTCTAAGTGTGTCTCTAAATTTGTGTTTGTGACTCCAAAGCTTGCCATCTTTGCCACCTTGCTGATGTCACATGACAGCATGCGTAATATACAAAACACACACACACACACACACACGCACACGCACACACACACACACACACACGCACACACACACACAGGCACACGCTGTTCCTTGGCTTTGTTCTCTGCCAACTAAAGTTCAGCAGTGTGTGTCTCTTTCCCTCTCACTCTCTCTGGGGACATTGTGAACATGCTCAATCTGTGCCTGTTTCACGCACAAATCACAACACTGTGAGACCAAGTTAATATTAGAGAGGAAAAACAGTAAGACATAGGTGAATCCATCACAAATAATGACTCCTATTAAGATTTCATATTCTCTTACAACTGACTCAAAATCAATTATGCAGAATAATTTATACAAGTGTAATAAATTATACTACTGCATAATGTGCATTCTAAATAAACATTAAATGATAAATAAACAGGAATTCTTGCCGTTTGTTCAAATAAATAACTGCTTCACAGTTAATAGCTTCACAGTCAGACTGGTGGACTATTCAATATAGTCATCTCCCAAAACTCTCAAAATGTCTTCAACAATAGAAATTCCAAAATCTTTCAGAATTTTTATTATAACATGCCCCATGTAGTTTGTAGTAAGTTTGTACTTAACTAATAAGCACACCAGTCGGTGGCACCACATGAGTTAGTTAGAGATTCAATGCAAGTCTTTAAACTCAGAACAAGCTTTTTTTTAACGTGATTTAGCCACAGTATGGGACAGCACACAGGAAGACAAAATCATCCATAACCATAAGCCAAAAACAGGCCAGGGTCAAATACGCAAGAAACTGGGATCTAGAAAAATATGGCTTAGACCTGACACAAAAAAATCCAGGACAAAAAAAAAAGATACAAGAAAAAAAAAGAGATATATACTAGATAACTAATAAGTCTCAGGAGGATTTTTCCTATAAAATATGAAAATATAAAAATACATAATGTGCGTACAGTACCCGTCAAAAGTTTAGAAGGACACACCTTCTAATTGCATGGTCTTTCTGATTTTATTTCTTTCTACGTAAATTGTGAAACAATGCGAAATGCTTCCAATAATCTCATTTGAACAGCTGATATTGAGATGCTACGTACAGTATGGTCTGCAAAACCTTCATGACTGCTTTAATCTGAGGTGCTGTTTGTTAATTGGTGATGTTTGAGGCTGGTAACTCTAAATGAACTGTTCCTCTGCAGCAAAGGTAAGTCTTGGTCTTGCTTTTCTGGGATGGTCTTGATGAGAGACAGTTTGATCATGGTGCTTTTTTTGTTTTTTTGCAAATGCACTTAACAATACTGTTCTTGCAGTAACTATTCCAGAACAGCAGTTTTTTGTGTCTTAAATTAACAACTATTTGTTGTCGTTGTCATTCTTGTTGTTGTTACTTAATTACATAAAGCCATATGTGTTATTTCATAGTCTTGAAAATCCAGTATTGTTCAGAATAGAACAACCATTGCACCAATGGAGGAAATAATCTCTGTACAAAACATATTATGATAAACCCTTAACATCCTTACTAAAAAAAAAAGTGGATGAAATGTATTATTTCTTGCTTTTTTATTCTTTTATAACAACAATAAACATAGGAGGGAGACCTGTTCCAAAAGGCAGAGTTGTCATATAAAATACTTCACTGCCAAAGTCATATAAAATGCTGACTTTTTATGTGGTGGTGCAACAGCACAAATGTTTTGGCGCGTTGGATCTGCTTTTTTTCTCGTGGTATGCTATGAAGAAATTAATAAAAAGGGATGCTATTTAAAGACACAGCGACATCTAGTGGATTTTTAAGCGGAGTATACAGTACCTCAACCGAGTGGTAGAGATGGCTCAATCAGGTTCAGTTCAACATAATGACTTAAAATGTGCTCTACCAATATGTTTAGGAAAACATTTAACGATTAAAAAATGTTTAACATTCTAGTCTCAAGTGTAGCAAAGTCAGTGGCGATCACTTCCAGCACTGGCAATAATCTGTTTTAAATGCATCTTTCCTATCCATACAGATTTTGGGCGCAGTCTGTATAAACCAATCAAGGTGAAACTGTGAATATGTATGTATAACCTGGAAATTAACAAATAATTATATCAGGATTCAAGACAAGATAAAGGGATGAAACATAGCAGAAGACAAAAATAAAACAAAAGCCATCATCATCTTGTAAACCCGAATAGTGAGAAGAGGGTAACCGTGACAGAATTCCTCGCTTGAAATGTGGATCCTGGTTTCAGACATTCCTGGGAGGAATGTTCACAGGCAGCAGGAAAACTATGAAAACTGGGGGCTGGCATTGCGTGAGAGACATGGTGACATCTGCTCCTGGAGACTTTTGAAGGTGAGATGACAGAGTGGCGATGCCCACTTGATCTCTTGCCTGATATCCTGTCCCAGCTAGTGGGCAGTTTTAAATTTAGCTTGATAAATAAACAGTAACAGTCTGTTCAATTTTTTTTGTCAGCAAAGCTAGTTATTGCAAAGTCGTATGAAGAGCGACTGGTCATCAAAGTTGTTTTATTACATTTACATTATTAAGAAAGGCCATGATCAGAGTTGGCCATGATCAAATGTGCTGATTCTTTTAAGGGAATGTATCAGAGTGCACATAATTTATTGCAAGAGATGTCAGAGCTTCAAAGGGTTCCTAAGAGAGGTTTTCCAGGCCAGACATGGCTCTAAACCTGGCTGAAGACTACAACTTGATCAACAACAAAAAAGTAAAAAAACATTTTTTTAAAAATCGACACATCTGTACCAAAGTATGTGCCATAATTTAGTTACAGCTAAAGCATGGCTTTACGGACAGGCTTGCTGAAATTTTCTCCAGGCAAACTGTCTGTCATTGTATTTAGTTATTAGTAAGGGAAATAGTAAACTTTACATTATTATAAAAGAAAATAAAAAGAAAACAAAAAAACTGCCCCTTCAATTTGGAATTCCCACTCAGAAACACAGGTTGGTCTCCTCGAGCTTGAGTTCAGCAATTCATAAAAACAACATTGCTGCTCCCAGCATGAACACTAAACAAAGTAGCACTGTTTACCTTCAAATGAGTTATACTGTATATATTAGTATTTGCTCTAGGTCAATCAACATACTGTCATATTCGCTTATTAAATCTATAATATAAATAATATAGAGTTGTAAAGTTCCAAACATACATCAATCATCACAGTTAGCTGACATTCATGTTTTCCCCACAACGTAGCTCAAATACATACTGTAAAGGTTGAGAATGATACGATTTAGAGTTCGAACTTCCCACTTTAAAGGTAACTTGAACACTACACTACAATCCTGCCTCCTATCCATACTCTGAAGTTCAACATTCTCTATGTTGACTGAAGTGAAACCTAATTCAGGGCTTATGGGCAAAAATGCATATGGAGAACCATTCACACATCTGCCATTTAAAGCCGTTCCATAAATTGACATACTGTGCAAATAAAGAAAAAAATCTCTGCATTCCCATGAATACACAGTAGTCCACCAACTTTTCTGTTCTGAGCTTCCCTTTAAACTGTTGTGTTTATTTCTCTAATATGTATTAAAATAATGTTGTTTTGGTTGTTAGAATAATCATGAAATGATGTGGGTTTATGTCATCTTAGAATCTTAAAATAATAGATTATAATCAATTATTACACTTCTTAAGGTATGCTTATGTTTCTAACATTTTAAAGCTGTTTTTATTCAATCTGTGAGGGTCTGGTAGAAGTTTGAGGTCTTTGTTTTAGCTCACACACTCACAGGGTTACTTGGTCTATTTCCATGTACTGCATTAGCAATTAATAATATTTTAGATGGCCAAGTTGAAAATCATTCCTGCGCTAAGCTATTTTAGATCATGTCATTGTTCAAGTTTAATGACTCTTTATCATGCCCTGCCCAGTATGTATAAACAAGGACTGTTCCTGTCCTGCAAGGATATAAACATGCAGCATAGGATATGGCTTGTGTGCCAGATTTCTCTCTCTCTCTCTCATTTCATATCTCTTATTCCTTCTATTTCTTTATCTCCACCACAAATAAAAGAAAAGACAGAGAGCGAGGGAGAGGGAGAAAGAGCAAGACTCTCTCACGCATTTGCAGGCCTTAATTAAGATGAATAGTTTACCCTTAAACATCGTCACTATAACTTAAAAAAACAGAATCCGGTATACCCTCCAAAAATATCAGAAATCGTAAGCAATAAAGTAACACACCATGCACATATTTTGTTTGCTGGTACAACAGGACAAATGTTTTTTGGCATTAGTTCTACTATATTTCTCGTGGTATGCTATGCTAAAAAGGCATAATATTTAAGGACACAGTGTCATCTAGTGGATTTTTTTAACATAGCATACTTTAGCCAAGTGGTAAAAATAATTTTATGATGTTAAGTTCAACATATTTTTTCAATATGATATCGTGACTCTGCAGACATTACATGCACCAACGCAATGCCTTACATTAACTGATAAAATAACTATACACTACTTCAGCCTGTTTTCTTTGTCAAACTTTTTAACCTAACATATGTATATAGGTAATATAGCGCAATTGTTATAGATTTGTTTTTATAGATTTTTTTATGTATATTACCGGTTTGTGTGACAGCCTACTTATTTCCTTATTTAATGTATAGTTTTTAACCAAAACAAATTCCTTGTAAAATAATTACAAAAAAAAGTGCTTGGCAATAAACCTGATTCTGATTCAGAATACACTCTACCACAAAGTTGTGCATAACATTAGAGGGTTCATAAAAGCTTACTATATAATCTTAACACATCTGCTAACACACTTATATAAAATTATGTTATGCTGAAATCCCATCTGTCCTAGAGGGCTGCAACTAGCTAGAAAAATGTTCAGTAATTGTTTTGTTTGACAAAACAATCTTAATAATGAATACTTACTATTAAAGCCTCTAAATGACAATTGCCAAACAGTATATATCTTGTGGTACAAATGATAGCTTGGTCCTCAATTTTTTCCCAGCTAATGGTGAAAACTATTTTCCCAGCTAATGTCCCCTTTCAATATACTATATACTATAAGCAGCATTTGCACAGTGTTTTCCTGATACAGACAACACAAAATAACAAATAATTAACGAATTAACAAATAAATTCATTTCTATTACATCTGAGGCTGGTCGTGAAAAGAAATCAGAGCACTACAGAATCTACTAGTTAGGACTAATTCAGTTTGTTATGAAACCATTACGACTGCGACTTAAACCACAGGGCCTAAATTACTACACATACAGATACAGGGACACAGTCATTGAAAGACAGATGACAGAATAATTTGTGCTTGTTACTTCTACCAATGAGCCATAATATTAAATAGAACATAACATAAGCACTTTAACATTGATTATCTAAAGTATCTGTAATCTAGTGACATTATTTTGGACTCACAAGGCTCATCTATGTCTGTGGGGAGTAGACGCTAGCTCATCTGGTCCGATCCCACAAAAAGAAAAAAGCTGATGCAAAAGTTGATGCTGGACATAAAAGAAAGGCACCAGAACACCCAGTGGATCACAGCCTGCTGCATACTGTTTGTGACCCAACAGGCAAAGAGCCCACGGCCCGGCCCCCAAATTCTCCATATCCCAATCCGAAATTCCTCTCCCATCTATGGTAATAATATTTCCCCAAAATTGTATATCTAAAAATATTTTGAAAATATTGTCATTTATTTAAACATAACCATGTGTGAAGAAATACTTAGTTTCTAAAAATATGTGTTTTTAATTGAGGTACAGATACTGGCAAATGTAAGTTACAAATGTGGTTCTTCGCCTGATTTAGTGTTTTAAATCTAATGTTTAAATCTAGAGTTTGTAATCATAACATGTTTTGATCCAAATAGCATGCAGGGTCAACAGAAAAGGATGCTCTCACCATTATCCAAATCGTTCCCTCAAACCCCATTAGACTAAAATAATTATGTTTTGTGTAATTTTTATTTTAACTGGACACTGTGTGTGTAGTAAGGATGGGAATCACGAGGAACCACCCAATATGATAATATCATGAAACCTAGGTGCCAAATTGGTTTGTATTGCGTTTCTGTAAGTAAACGTGTACACTCACCTAAAGGATTATTAGAAACACCATACTAATATGGTGTTTGACCCCCTTTCACCTTCACCTAATTCTACGTGGCATTGATTCAACAAGGTGCTGGAAGCATTCTTTACAAATGTTGGCCCATATTGATAGGATAGCATCTTGCAGTTGATGGAGATTTGTGGGATGTACATCGAGGGCACGAAGCTCCCGTTCCACCACATCCCAAAGATGCTCTATTGGGTTGAGATCTGGTGACTGTGGGGGCCATTTTAGTACAGTGAACTCATTGTCATGTTCAAGAAACCAATTTGAAATGATTCGTGCTTTGTGACATGGTGCATTATCCTGGTAGAAGTAGCCATCAGAGTGACCATAAAGGGATGGACATGGTCAGAAACAATGCTCAGGTAGGCCATGGCATTTGAACGATGCCCAATTGGCACTAAGGGGCCTAAAGTGTGCCAAGAAAAGATCCCCCACACCATTACACCACCACCAGTGGTAACAAGGCATGATGGATTCTCGTTCAAATTCTGACTCTACCATTTGAATGTCTCAACAGAAACCGAGACTCATCAGACCAGGCAACATTTTTTCAGTCTTCAACTGTCCAATTTTGGTGAGCTCGTGCAAATTAAAGCCTCTTTTTCCTATTTGTAGTGGAGATGAGTGGTACCCAGTGGGGTCTTCTGCTGTTGTAGCCCATCCGCCTCAAGGTTGTGCGTGTTGTGGCTTCACAAATGCTTTGCTGCATACCTCGGTTGTAACGAGTGGTTATTTCAGTCAAAGTTGCTCTTCTATCAGCTTGAATCAGTCGGCCCATTCTCCTCTGACGTCTAGCATCAACAAGGCATTTTCGCCCACAGGACTGCCGCATACTGGATGTTTTTCCCTTTTCGCATCATTCTTTGTGAACCCTAGAAATGGTTGTGCGTGAAAATCCCAGTAACTGAGCAGATTGTGAAATACTCAGACCATGCCACGCTCAAAATTGCTTAAATCACCTTTCTTTCCCATTCTCACATTCAGTTTGAAGTTCAGGAGATTGTCTTGACCAGGACCACACCCCTAAATGCATTGAAGCAACTGCCATGTGATTGGTTGATTAGATAATTGCATTAATGAGAAATTGAACAGGTGTTCCTAATAATCATTTAGGTAAGTGTATATATTATACACACACAGTACTATGTATATCATATTAATATAATAATAATAATAATAATAATAATAATGTTATCATATTATCATCATAATATTATAATCTATATCAATATATAACATATAGCAATAAATGTATTCAAATATTTACACAATAAATAAGATGATACTTTTGGCTGACTCTCTCTTTCTCTCTCTTTATATATGCTCATAGCACATGGGATGCTTTGCTGTCTGCCAATGTGTGAATAGTTCAGCCAATTCAGATTAGAAAGCAAACATCAAAATATAAACATGTAAAAATAATTTAAAACAAAAAGATTTTTGCCTCAGCTTGGTGAAATGTAAATTGCCACGCGTAAGAATCGCTATGCACCACTAAACTGATTTTTCAATAAATTGATCTCTAGCATGTAGCCTGTTTACGTCTAGTTTCTCCACCTAAGGCATTTTGAAAAATCACAGATCAACGAAGCAATTGGCCTCAGTGATGTTTATTACATCTGCTATAGTTTTTCGCATGTCCTTAAGCACTCCTAATGATGTGTAAGCAAGGATGAATAGGTTGTGGTTGCATCAGGGAAGCAGGATTGAATTAATCAGGTAACTGAACATTAAATCAACTGTATGAGGCATTTTATCCTGTGTAATCATCATGGCTGTCAGCAGTGAACGTACTCTCTGGGCTAGAAAGTAATAAGTCACAACTTCCTCCTATTCTGTGCATTTCTTACTGTTCTTGCTAAAAAAAAAAACAGAAGAAATTGTCTACATCAAGCCATTTTTAACTGCATTTAGAAGGATTTATTCTGTTTATACCAGCCAGACCTATATGCATTTTTTAGCATTACATACATATGAGTTGTCAGTGTTTGTCTAGCATGAGTTGCTATAGTAAGTTGGGCCATCATGCAGTTCAATGTACAGTTGAACATGAAAAATAATAGTTTAAACATTTGCATGCTAAAATTCATATATCTTGTTTCCGTTATACAGACTTGACTTACAGCCTGAAATAAACAACCTTAAGAATGAAAACAGGAAAAGGTTTGTACATATGTGATAAGGTCCTAGGGGAGGCTTAAAAGGTAATGATCTCAGTCTGTGCCCGGCATCTACACACACTACAAGCTACAGTGTCAGTTTGTCAATGTTAGAGCTGACCAGATGTTAACAGGCCTGAATTAATGACAGTCATGGTGTTAGACTCGCAAACACACATCTAACTAGACTCTTGTTTAACAAGTGAAACACGAGAAAGTTCCGGAACAGCTCGACTCTCGTGCGCAGACTACGGCGTAGAAAGCTCCAGAAAAGACTTGGGATTTTACTCCTTTGTTTGGAAGGAGAGAAAACAGCTGGGTCTATGCTGAAGTCCTGCACATAAGCATGTGAGTGAGTGTCTGTGTATACTCATGCGAGTGTGTGTGTGTGTGTGTGTGTGTGTAAAGACATCGTTAAACAGGGACTCACCACGTCGGACTCCTCGCTGGTTGAGAGGTACATGTCTGTGTATTGCTAGTGTGTGTGTGTGTGTGAGGAAGATAGTGAACTACTCCACCCAGAAACTTTTCAGACAGGCCCAGAAGGAGGAGGAGAGAACGGGGATCAAGCCTCTCTCCCTCATTTGGGGGCTGTGCTTCAGCCACTATTCCTTTTCCTCTCTGAATTTGTGCAGCTGTGTATACGGAGTGCTCAGCGCTCTGATCTGTGACCTGCTGTGATCTTTTTTTTTTTTTAAAGTCTGTATTTTTGCCAATTTACGATCTAGGATCTTAATGCATACTTACCTCTCTAATCCTCCCTCTCTCTCACTTGTCCTCTGTCTGTCTGTCTGTCTGTCTCACTCTCTTTCTGTGTCTCTCTGTCACTTCAAAGCACTTGATTCCCATGCTCTAAAAAAAAAAACCCTCCACACTGACAAAACATCCCAAAACACACACACACACACACACACGCACACGCACACGCACACGCACACGCACACACACACGCACACACACACACACACACACACACACACACACACACACTCACACACACACAACCAGCAAGCACAATTTAAACCCAGAAGATTCCAGAGTGTACTTAAAGCTGGAATTAAGTACAGTGCTGGACGAATCTTTGCCAAGAAGAATCTTTGGAAAACAAGCACATAAACATTTACGTAAGTCGTTCTGACTAATCCGAGAGCCTAATTCATAATGATGACTCGCATCAAACAGGATATGACATCACACTCCACAAACTGCACAGAGCACATGGATAACATGTGTGCTCGTGGTCACATCATCGCATGGAAGCTTCCACAGCATGGAAGATCTGTTTCAAATAAAACTTTACAGGCTCAGAAACCAAGATCCCGGTAGAAGATAGGACCGCATTCCTCCTGTGAACCGAAACGCTCTGGAAGCTTTTAAGAGATGGCACAGGCAATCAGAGAGGAGTAATTTGCCATACGGGAACTCACACATTCAAACACGGAAGTGAAATGCATATCATCAGCAAAAAGATAAAGGATTCCAACTTGTACTAAAATCAGAAGATCTAGCATACTAACAGCAAAGCACTGAAGGACCATCGCAACTAAAATGCTCAGGTTCATCAGAGCTCTGCCTTAACCACCGAACAAACC
Source organism: Clarias batrachus (assembly GCA_003987875.1). NCBI lineage: Eukaryota > Metazoa > Chordata > Actinopteri > Siluriformes > Clariidae > Clarias > Clarias batrachus. The sequence goes on from QMIH01001901.1 coordinate 70,159, forward strand.
AAAACATACAGCCAGCGCAGTCACAAGGGGGGATTCGAGGTGCACACAGATCTTCTACATGTATAATCCTGGTGCTATAGCTACATTTTGTGATACATTTTTCAATATAGAAGGTGGTATTGAAAAATTTTAAGATTAGTTCGGTTTGCAAGACAGTACTTATTACTTACTAATACTTTATTATTATTATCTGGCGAGTAGGGTGGGTGCAGGAGTTCTCCCATAATCATCATGAACAAGTTGCCAAGGGTTTCAACATTTTTGGGAGTAGAAGGTCTTCCTGATCTCCCGTCATCTTCCAGGGATGTTCTGTTTTAATCATTCATTCAGTGAGTAATTTATCTTACTTGTTCGTTACCTACTACAGTAAAAGACACCCAAGTAACCAGCAGAGCAAACATTTTATCCATTCATTAACCCTCGACTCCTCGCTGGCAGAGATAATGACATAAAATCAAAGTCACAGACTATGTTGCTCAGGTAAAGTGGCTAAATTATTAAACTTAACAAAATACAAATCTTCAGCAATGTGATTGGTTTATTGAGACATTGTCAGTGGGTTTGATTAGTTGCATAATTACTACAAAAGATTTGATCTAATATCGGAGCTTATTTAAAAAAGTGGGTGCAACCTGTGATGAATTAGTACCCCATTCAGGGTGTACGCTGCTTCGTGCATGAGACCCTGTGAAAGGCTCCAGGCCCCCTATGACCCTGAACAGAATAAACAGTATAGAAAATAAGACAGAGAGTGAGTGAGAGAGTATCTTAACTCAACAGATTAAGCGCTGTGTTACAAGCAAAAGGTACTTTAACAAAATATCAGTTCAGGGTTGTGCATACTGTACTTAACCTCACCTAAAGGATTATTAGGAACATTTCTCATTAATGCAATTATCTAATCAACCAATCGCATGGCAGTTGCTTCAATGCATTTAGGGGTGTGGTCCTGGTCAAGACAATCTCCTGAACTCCAAACTGAATGTCAAAATGGGAAAGAAAGGTGATTTAAGCAATTTTGAGCGTGGCATGGTTATTGGTGCCAGACGGGCCGGTCTGAGTATTTCACAATCTGCTCAGTTACTGGGATTTTTGTGCCCACTGAGTCCTGTGGGCGAAAATGCATTGTTGATGCTAGACGTCAGAGGAGAATGGGCCGACTGATTCAAGCTGATAGAAGAGCAACTTTGACTGAAATAACCGCTCGTTACAACCGAGGTATGCAGCAAAGCATTTGTGAAGCCACAACACGCACAACCTTGAGGCGGATGGGCTACAACAGCAGAAGACCCCACTGGGTACCACTCATCTCCACTACAAATAGGAAAAAGAGGCTTTAATTTGCACGAGCTCACCAAAATTGGACAGTTGAAGACTGAAAAAATGTTGCCTGGTCTGATGAGTCTCGATTTCTGTTGAGACATTCAAATGGTAGAGTCAGAATTTGAACGAAAATCCATCATGCCTTGTTACCACTGGTGGTGGTGTAATGGTGTGCGGGATCTTTTCTTGGCACACTTTAGGCCCCTTAGTGCCAATTGAGCATCGTTCAAATGCCACGGCCTACCTGAGCATTGTTTCTGACCATGTCCATCCCTTTATGACCACCATGTCCCCATCCTCTGATGGCTACTTCCAGCAGGATAATGCACCATGTCACAAAGCACGAATCATTTCAAATTGGTTTCTTGAACATGACAATGAGTTCACTGTACTAAAATGGCCCCCACAGTCACCAGATCTCAACCCAATAGAGCATCTTTAGGATGTGGTGGAACGGGAGCTTCGTGCCCTGGATGTGCATCCCACAAATCTCCATCAACTGCAAGATGCTATCCTATCAATATGAGCCAACGTTTCTAAAGAATGCTTTCAGCACCTTGTTGAATCAAGGCCACGTAGAATTAAGGCAGTTCTGAAGGCGAAAGGGGGTCAAACGCCGTATTAGTATGGTGTTCCTAATAATCCTTTAGGTGAGTATAGGCATCCAATGTATTGTGAGATTTCCTTTTCTGTACTCCATGCTTCTATTTGTTTTTTACTTGAATATTATTAGTTGTTATCACATTAAACATCAAAACAGGATTAGACCTCATTAGGCTGTAAACAAGTAATAACTACTTCAAATGTATTTGGACAATATTGCAGTAAATCTTGTCATAAACCTTACTTCAGCTATTAACTTATAATTACGTTAATATATTTTTGCCCACTAAAATAGCTAAATGCAGGCCCAAGCATACATTAAACATAACTCACATTATACAATTTAAAAAGCCTTACCCTGGTCACTACGTCGTTACGTATTGGAGACTTTGGAAGTGTGTCCAACATAGCAAAATCATCAAGCTAAAGCAGTGGTGCAAAGTTAAGTCGATGCTATACTGCTGATACAGTATACGAATTGAGGAAATGCTCTAACATAAAGTACAAGTATGCATTTACACCACCATTAATACTACTGATGTGCTGCAAACTCTTCTAACAATGCACAAATGCATCAATATCGATACTGGATGCTTTCCTGGTCTGGTGAGCTAACTGATCAGCTGACTGGGTGACATCGAAAAACCCATAGCACCAACTAGGGCACCACACACACACACACACGCACACGCACACACACGCACACATTGAGATATGGGTAATGAACAACCTGTGCATTTTGGCAGATCTCTTTATCCTGCAGACTAATCCTACTAACCATTAGGGAATATTGTTGTTGACATGTGCTTAGTCACACTGCAACAGTGTTCAGGCAAGTGGTATAATATATGTAAAAGTTACATGAACATTAATAACAGGACACAACGTTTTCAGACAGAATACTGCCCAGAGAATCACACTTTCATTCCCAGCCTGCCCTCTTCCCATAGTGCACCCAGCCATCCATATGATGAAAAAGAAAATGTGATTCATCAGACCAGACTACCTTATTCCAGTGTTCCATGGTCCAGTACAAATGTTCAAATATCCATTGTAGGTGGTGACCCTGACCGGTCTGTGGCTATGCAACTCCCATACATAACAAACTGCAATGATCTGACACCTCTTTATATTAGGTACAACAGAGATACTCTTATGTCTAAATAAGTATTTCACTGCATATCATACTGTGTATGGATGTGTATATGACGCATATAATTTTATTTTTTCAATTAACTTTATCAGCAATTTAAGCTACAATCGCCTTTTCTATTGTATCAGACTACATGGGCCAGCCTTCACATTCTGCATGCATCAATGAGCCTTGACCTTGTTACTGGTTCACTGGATTTTTCCTTCCTTGGGACTGAACACTGCAGACCAGGAACATATCAAAATCAAACGAGCTGCAGTTTTGGAATTGCTTCGACCCAGTCGTCCAGCCATCATCAACTTGAAGGACAAAATGTTCACTTTCTGCCTAATATGTCATACCCAGTTGCCAATGAAACACAATAATCAGTGTTATTCACCTGTCAATGGACATAATGTTATGGCTGATCTGTGTGTGTGTATATATTTGCATGTGTATACCTAAACTGCATTAATTTTGGACAAGAACCGTAAACCAAAAAGAGAAAGAAAAAGAAGACAGAACAAAAAAAGTTGTTATCCTTGTTTTGTTTTTCTTTTAAATTGTTTTCTGGTTTTAAAAAGGGTATGTAGTTAGGGAAGAATTGTCACATGTCACATTTTGCTCCAAAAATGCTGGATTTTTTTTTTTTTTCATTCATTCATTCTGCTTCAGTGACCACTTTATTCAATTCAGATCAAAATACACCCATGCATTCACACATCCACACACTCATTCACACCTATGGGCAATTTAGCCAATCCACCTGCAGGCCTGTTTTTTGGGTCATGTTGATACAGTAAGTGTAGGAAACCTTGGAGAACATGCAGAGAAACTCCACACAGACAGTAACCTGAGCTCTGCATCAAACACAAAATGCTGGACCTCCCTGATTTTTACTGTAGGAAGGTGGGGGCCTGGAGACTATCCCGAGAGACTTTGGGCATGAGGCAGGGAACACTGCCACATACACTAGGTGCAATTTTGGGCACACCTTTTAATCTAATGTGCTTGTCTTTGCACTATTGGAGGAAACCCACCAAGCACGAGAAGGACATGCAAACTCTACGCACACAGACGCGATACGCGAATCGAACCCTCAACCCTGCGAGGCCACAGTGTTAAACCCTACACCATCACCATTGCCTGCTACAATTTAATTATTGCATTAAAGTCAAAAAGTCAGCAGTCACCCTCTGCATTCCTGGGAACACACTGTCCAGCAACATTTTATGATTTCTTATCTCTAATTAAATCGAATATAATCCTGGCAAAGCTAAGTGCATAAGATGAAAATGCATATAATTTTTATATTATGTTGTGTATTAAAGAACCATAACATGCATTATGTAAGGTAATTTTTGGTACAAATATCACACATCACTAAACCAAGACCAGTCAGATATAAATGTAAGCATCTTGCAGACATAAAGGTTCTTAAAAACCAATAGTATACATAAGATGACATGCACACACAGTAAATTTGAAATGATCAACATTACCTTAACTTTCTTAGACATTCTTGTCTTCCCAAAGTGCCACAGGGACACTCGGGCTGTCTGCTGCCAACACGCTGAAACCCATCAATTATGCACATCCTGGCTAGGATTCACAATTCTGAGCAGTTTCCTATTACAGTAACAAGATCCACAGCATTACAGGAAGGTCTAAACTTATACTAACACAATGGAAGTCTCATGTTTGCCCCAATAAACACAGTATAAGAGGTTTAACTAAAAACTTGGTGTAGCGAAAACTGCCTTCATCTTATTCTTGCTCAAATAGGAAACAAACCAAATCTGAGCATCTGAACATGAATACGCATTAGTATTTCTAAACAAGACTCTCCATGGCATACTGTAAAGAATTATGAAAAAGGCTACCAAATTGTCTCTGAAAAGACAGAGAGCACAATTTACTTAGATGCTCACAGGATGTGGAGAATTTACCACAACACTCAGATGCTGTGGTGAGTCACGTGTCATACTCCAGACACCATCTGGTACCATAATCCTTTGGTGTGGAGCTAAATGGCCTGATTGCTGATACTGTATGTATCTCTGACTGCCACAGAACCTAGGCAACGCTCTTCAAGCTACAAAGCTACTCGTGTTAAAAGAACCGTTGCAATCACGACGATGTGTAATAAAATTTACATAATGTAAGACTGTTGAATGCATTCAGGACAGAACATGCATGGATTTAGGCTTGAGCTTTGGAAACAACTGTAAATGACTGGCCACAGTGTATATACTGTAACAGATCATTAAAACCATCAAGATTAGTAGAAGTTTGCTTTAAAAGTGAGTAGACAAGTGAATAAATATTATTTAGGCATTATTAAGACATGTTAGGATGTAGAGCTTGGCTCAAAAATAGCACAGCTGACAGATGACAGTAAAAATAGCTTAGTCAATTATGCAACTTGTTTTGCAAAAAAAGAGAGAAAAAAGAAAAAAGAAAAAACTCTAAAGCCAGCCACATTTACAACATGAAGAACATTAACACGGCATGGCAGAAAGATTGGTAGGTTTAATTGGCACTGAGATGGCCATTGAAACTCCCATATTGAGTTAGAAGCATGGGTTCTGCGTCTAAAATCATTCAAGAAAGGTATTGAGTACTTTGTAATAAATATTTTATACAAGGCATGTTCAAGTCAAACCAGGAATTGTTATTAACTTTTCCATTAATAGGGGTAAAACTGATTTACAGGTACAGAAGACTTCATGCATAGCACAGTGATGAGACACAGTAAAACATGTGAATAGTGCAATCATGGTAAACAAGGCCGTATAGTATATCCGTGAATGAATAAACCCAGGTGGCTATGAGCCCACTGCAGTCATTCGTAGAGTGGACCGACTGATCCTCAACGGATAACTTGCCGCCAACTTGTGGAGACGCATCTGTCTGTCGGAACTGTACACACAATCATTCACAAACACCACTTGCACAGGAACTCGGCTGGGAGTTAGTGCCACATCCCCCCATAAAGTCCGGCCCTCTCTCCAAGCCATTTCCGCGTGATTGGGCCATTCAAAGAGTTCCTAGGAGGCCAGTGTTTCAGATGTGAAGCAGGCAGTCCCATCATGGCTCTGGATTACTGAGGAACCTTTCTAGTCTGATGGTATCTAGTGTAAACGAATAATTGCATTAAGGCAGCAAAGAATTATATAGATTATAAGTTAATGTGGAGCAGATACTGATCAAAAAAGCCTGAACTAATTTGATGTGGCAATGTGGTGGCCAGTTCATGTGCTCATGCTCCCTGAACCACTCTTTCACAATTTGAGCCCCGGAATATGGCTGTGCCATCAAAGAAGAAAAAATCCACATGTGATATCTTGGTCATTCAGTACATTCAGGGCATTGCTGAGCCTTGACCTGACCAACTGAAACAATCCCAGTTCATATCACTGCCTTCAGGGGCTTGTTCAGTGGGCACTATGCATGATGGGTACGTCGCTTCATGCGCTACCCTTTTCACCCTGACACACCCATCACTCTGGAATAGGGTCAGTCTGGAATCATCAAACCTTTTTCTAGTGCTTCAGTTTATGATAATTTGCCAATTTCCATTTTTGTTCAAAACCATGAAGCCTATTTCTTTAAAATTTTACATTTTAAGCACAAAGGTTTAAAACTCTGAAAGTTAAAAAACTTTTTAAAGTCACCTTAGTGTTTGCAGATGTATAGCAGTTTGACTTAGCAGTGATAAATGTACAGATATACTGTAGACCTCACTAAAAATATTTTGCGGTAGTGCTTGTAAATCTATACTGTATACATTCTATGTTGTTGACTTTTACAATAAAAATAACTTAAAATCATATTTTTTTACCTCTCTGTTTTATTTTGTATATAAATATCCCACCTGTTGAAATGACACTGATGACAATTAAGAAGCATGTGACACACACACACGCACACACACACACAGGCTTTCAAATCCCCACCCTGGCCGTATCTAGACAACCCATACTCACCCAGGAGACGTTCTTGCTCTTGGGTGATTTGTGCATGGCCATGTGAAGACTCCAGTTCAGAGGACCGGCTTAAGCCTCACACTCACTGCTTTGTTGTCAAGGACTGGTTCCGAGATGGAGTCGAGAGTCCTTGTGGAGATCCATTTAGATCAACCCTACCATGTGATGTATCAGGACCACCTCCTTATTTTTAGCTTTGTATTGCCACGGAAACAATATGAACCGAACCATAAGGATGTAAATGGCAGCTCAAACCAAGGCAGGAATGATGGAACAATAAAGAGACAGAGAAGATGAGAAAGTGCTGAAATCGGTGCATAGTCTTCTGAAGGTGATAATGAATCCTGTGAAGCAAGGTGAGAAAACTCCCATCATTCTTCCTCCTTGTTGCCGGTAGAAACTCTCAACACTGAGGAGGGAGAGATATGAATATGTAAAACCCCACCCAGCTGGGCCTGAGGAAGACCACCAATTAAAGAGCGAGGAGTCGAGGCACGAGGCAGGTATTACTACGGAAATACACGGAACGGGGTAGGGAATTGGGCCACATGGAGTGAGCAGTGACAAAGAGGTAAACTAGGGATTATCCGTTTAGAATGTGTATAGGGCTGGGACATAGTGATTTCAACATGATGAACATATAAATCCTCAACAGTCCCAATTTTTACATAAGCACATGGATTTGCACAATAGCAAACATTATTTTCCCTGTTTTGCTTTTTCTCTGTCTGTTATTTCCACCTTGCTTTGCCTTTTATTGTCTACTGGAATGGTTTCGTGCTCTGCTCCGGAGGTTATTCAACAGTCGACAGAAGTCACGTCTGGTGTAATAAATACTCTTGCCTCTCTCACTAATTATATCACTTTTCTTCTCACCAACAATGTCTCTTGACTGGACCACCTTGTTGCGTTCTCACTTCATTTCACACTCCCTAGCTCTTCTACACATCTTTCCATTCGACTGCTTCTTTCACTCGGTGCCATGTGATCGCTGCATCCATTCATCCGGTTCCGTTTCTCTCGCCTCCTTGCAAGCTGCTAGTGTTTTTGTGCTTGTGTATTTTAATCACACACTCACACAAATGCACACATTATTATTAAAAAATACATTAAGCAATAGACAGTTTGGAACAAATCGATATACTGTATAAAGAAAATTCAGCCTGCTGGTTATTAATCTTAGCGGTGTGTTTTATGAAAGCTATGTTTGAAAATTTATACAGTTAATGACCACACACAGACACATACACACTGACAAAACATATTGCGTCCACTGGCATAGTGCATTAATGCAGCTAATTAATTCTATGCCTATGCTTAAATATAACCATAACCTTTATAGTTATACAAAGGAACTCAAACGTTTTGGATTTTTTTTTCAGTTCTACAAATTTTTTTAAGTAAATCCTTTGAAGTCAGTGACTGCCTGAAGTCTGGAACCCACAGATATCACCAGATGTTAAATTTCTTCCCCGCTGATGCTCTGTCAAGCCTTTACTATAGTTGTCTTCATTAACTGTTTTTTTTTCATGCATTTTCGTAAGGCATTCTTTAGTTTTGCCCTCAGCTATCCATCATTCTGGTACGAGCAGATTTTTGTGCCTGATCTGTCTTTAGGATGCTATTGCTGTACTATCAAAACTTTTTTAAATGGTTTAAAAGAATATATATGTTATAGGAAAAATTTACCAAAACGTTGATTTGTCCACACCTAATGTCTCTCAGATTGATTTGTCTTGATTTTTATAGACTAATTATGGCTTGCTTCAGTTGCACTGATAGCTCTTTGGACTTCATATGATCAGTTTGGTTGCAAAACCATTTTTTGAACTTCACTGGCAATGGATCTACAGTAGCATCCTGTGGGACATAACGAAAATTGGTTTCAAATAGATTGTAACCTTGAAACCATCTAATATTAGTTCAATGCTTCATTTGAGCTTTGGACAAACTGTGTAATAAAATATTTTGTCCTACATTGTTTCCATTGTAACCTCATTGGGTGCCCATGTGCTACACCCTAAATGGGAGGTCTAATCCAACATAGGGCAAATGCTTATACATTCATTCATACACTGGCACGCCAGTTTCCAACCTGCACTGCATGTCTTTGAACCGTGGGAGTATACCAGAGTACCCAGAGGAAACCCACCAAGCACTGGAAAAACCTTCCACACATAAAAGACCATACGCGAGATTCAAGCTAGGAGTAGGAAAAAGTACAGCGAATAAGACATGTTCTCACAAGCATAAAGGCAAATCAAATATACTGTAACTTAAAAAATCCTGACCCTATCTAACACAAGTAGGTTAAAAGTATAAGGGCGATATAGCTATGATGCCCTCTAGTGACTCTCCACACACATATATTTTTGAATAGGACAACATTAATACTTAAAATTAGACATGCATTCAGACTTTTGGTTGTTGTGTTCTCTACATGTAAAAATCTCTCAATATATTTATTTGCAAAAAAAGAAATAACAATGAATGGGGATTCAATCAGTTGAGGTTGCTGATCAGAGGGTCTGAGGTTCAAGCCCCACCTTTTGGGAAAGGCCCTTAACCCTATGCCTGTATGAATTTCTCTGCCATTGCTAGTCCCAAAGCCTGGATTAGAGAGGAGTAGGAGGGTTGGGCGTCAGGCTAGCTAAGCACCAACACTGCTATAGAAATAATGAAACCCCTCGCTCAAAGCGCAAAGCAGTATAGGATGAACAAAAAAACACTGTGAACAAATAGGCATTTTTTTAAACACAGACTACTATATCATTTGCCTGTACTGTCAGTACAGAATTTCTCTTAAATGACCACACTGACTTTTCATAATGTTTGGCTTATGTAAGAGTAAAGAAAAGCAAAAAAAAATAGAATAAAATCACACGCACACATACAGAGACAGTTGAGTTGAGTTAGTTTTGCATCACACTTTCTAGCATGCCGGTTTAAGGATCTCTATGTGATGAGGCATTGGTCTCGATCTTTCCAGAGCAGTGGACATCTCCCTTTAATCCCATTAAATGCTTTTATTCCTCTCTGAACTGTATGTCAGGAAAGTCTTCATACAGTGTTCGTTCTCCTGAGAACTAACAGGAATGCAGATACACTGCCAAAGAGGTTTCAGTCATTCTCAATGAAAAATATGACCAACCCAGATGCCTGGAGAAATCTATAAAAGAAGCCACCACTGCCTCGATATAAAAATATAAAGCCTAAAAGCTTAATCAACCCAAATAAAACAATAAATAAATGCATGTGAAAGCTTTGTGAATTCAATGTACCGTATGTTGCCTTGTTTAGAAAGCTTATCCTTCGAACCATAGACACTTCTTTACAGAACAGCAAAAACACTGGAATTATTGTATTAATCTGCCTAAATAGTGGGATAATGGGGACTATATACTGCACAAAAGTGTCTCTGGGTTTAATCAGGTCCTCCTTATGCTTGACTTCACAACTTTACAGTATGTGAATGAAAGGATGTACCAAACCATCAACCATATCGAGTGAGTGAATTTCAAGGTTAGAACCCATACTGTTAAATTAAGTAAAATGTACAAGGTATCATCAATCATAAAATGTGTATTATTGTATGAAAATACGTAAATATTTTCCCAAATTATGTCTCCGGAAATGAATACATTCATGAAATTTGTTTTGCTTTTTTAAAAAAACCAGCAGTATACAGTAGTTCCACATGATGCAGGGAGAGGGTCAAAACCAAAATGGTGCATCCGGTTGAAAACATTGACACATTAAACAGCCTTCTTCATGACAGCATGTCACCCCATGTAGCTCAGGAAAGGGTGAAACTTGAGGCGACTTGGGGATATGGCAAATAATTTAAATGTTCCGTTCCGTTTACACAGGTTATGTGTTATAGATAATGGATGGATACAATTTTCACCTAAGACAAAGAATAGATTACACTGACGTTTACACAAAAGTATACAAATATATTACAAGGAACATAAAACGAATAAAAAATGTTGGCAGCATGATTATAAACAAAATAAAATGATAAAAATGAGTACTTCATTTTAATTATGTGTCATAAGGTGAAAGATAATTAGTTTCCTTGTGTGTTATCAAGAACCTGTTCAAACAAGAAAATGTTTACATAGACAAATATGTAACCAAAAAATTTTAAATTTTCCCATTACTATCTCACTGTATTGGATTAAAAGCTTATTATTTAAGGTGGTGATCTGTATAGAAAAATGTTGGAGGACTTGATTTAAGTAGTTCACACGAGTACAAGAGAAATCTTTTATACTGTATGAAGCCTTCACTACTGTTCAAATCGCTCACAGAACACAAAACCAATATAATTTATAGGAGAGCTGACTGGAGGATTATGGAATGTCAGCAGTGCAAAGTTCAGTATTGCAATAATAGTGCCAGTTTACCCTTAAAATATCTCGCATGAGATCACTGCAGGTCATTTATGGACAATGATAAACTTACCTTATTGCCTTTAAACACTATTCTCTTCTCTAACTCTTTGCAGCTCAGTACTATCTGCTGTCAAGTGCAGCAAATGTGCCTGAGCTTTCTTCAAAGCATTCTCCCTCCCTCACTCGCTCTTCTCTCCCCCCCGCCACCCACGCTCTCCCTCCCAGAGTCCCTCTCTTCCTCCCTCCCTCCTTTACTCACCCACTTTGTAACTCTCTCCCTCCCTCTTGCTCCCTATATTACCCACTCAATCAGTCTTTTACTTTTTCACTCCCTCCATCTCTCACTTACCCTCCTGCCCACTCTCTTCCTCTCTCCATCATTTACTCTCTCACTCACTATCTTGCTTCATCTCTCCCTCACTCAACCTTTTGCTTGCTCACTTATGTGTTTGCTTGCTCACTTGCTCCCTCACCCACTCAATCACTCCATCATTTACTACCTCCCTTAAGCAGCGATCACACATACCCATACGAATGGCTGCTAACACTGTATGAAAGATTTTTTACGGGCATTTCCTATGGTCTTCTTAATGTGGCCATATAAGAATCCAGCGTTTGTAGCCAGGTCTTAAGTTTGTGGCCAGGATGATGATCATGTCCAAGATTTCCTCAGAACGCATCATGAACACTCTTCGTAGGGCTGCCTTAGAAGTGCCTACAAGACAACCTAGCAACAATGTACGATGTTCGTGGATGATTTAGATTCAGAAGATTTTTCCAGAAGCCCATATTCCTACGATGGCTGTAGGTATGTCGAAAAAAAAAAACATTACGTTGTTCATACAGTATGAGTGTCTTAGAGCCCTTTCTACCCGGATAGCACTCCTTTGTTGGCCCAAAGTCACCAAAATTGTGGTAACTTTTTGTCAGTGCGCCGACGGCCGCCCAACGTTAGGCCAACGGCAGTGCATACGTTGGGCCCATGTTGGCATCAGTGGTTGGCGCAATATAATTTTGTCCGTTGACCTTCTGTTGGCTGTTTGGTGTGGCCAAAGATAGGTATGCCCAATGTTGGTTCAGTAGATAATGGCAAGGTTGAAAATTGGAAAATTAAAATTAAATTATATTGCTTAGCTTTGTGCAGTAGGCTCCCTCAATGATGCGACCACATCAGAAGATCATATGAGGGTTGGTTACCAATCTGCTGTAGTATATACAATAAATAAAACTGAAGGAACTATATACTATAAGTATATATCTAACTCAGTCGATACAGCCTGTGTTGCTCCTATTCTCCCTAACAGGCAGGGACATGTCTCTGTATTCTCTCTACTGGCTGACCAATGCTGTGAGTGTGTGTGCATGTCAGGAAGTATCACCACTTTCCACATGTGAACAACATGTACAAAGACAGACATTGCTTTTGTGATCCACGATGACTACATAATCTGTAAGAAAATGCAATGCTTCGAGAGAACGAGACAGAAAAACAACAACTTGCCTAATATCGCTCATGCACTCTAGAGCAAACACTTTGTATGCTGCCAAAAGACTTTTAACAATATTACTGGAAGTATAATTTTTTTTCCTTATTATCATTTATTATATCTAAATGGATTCACTATGCTGTCAGCTAAACAATTGTGATAATGTGTTGTTATTCATTTAATCTAAGCCAGCTAATAAACAATAGTTATAAAGTTCATTGTGGTACAGTTCATAAGGTGTAACAGTTTAACAAATTATTTTCTTATGTTTTTTAAATGATAAATGTTAAATTCATTGTGCTTTGTGCTCAACTTTGAACACTGTCAAACATGTCATTATCACGGCTTATCGCTGAAAAGAACCTAAAACAAGACTGAGGCCAGGTGCTGCTGATTAAATCCTGCAGCCAAGATAAACACAAGTAAAGTTTTGTGCATATTATTCCTTCAAATGAGATGTAAATACCCTTGAGTAAGACATAAGAGTGTTGAGAATCTGTGGTGGTAACATGAAAAGCATGCAGTTAGTAGTTTTGTTGTAATGTGGTGAGAAAGATGTTTAGCTATGCACTGTTATGCTAGGCTAATCGACCTATTGCCAGTGAATACAGCAGCATATGGAGCCATAGCGAGGTTAGAACCATAGAGATTGTTTCCATAGAAAGTGCCAGAAACGTTAATGGGCTAACATACAGGACATATTGTTTTGCTTTATGGCACTGCATTGTTGTATGTTTATGCTGTTGTTGAATATATGTATGTAGGTATTCAGCATGTGAAACATATCATCTGACAATTTTGCTAGGTTATTTACTGTTTGAATTGCTGTGTTTACTTTGTTTCATCTGGAGAAAAATATGTGTACTGTAATACTGGAACTGCTGATTAACTGAGTTGAGCCAAATGTGAAAAATGTTTGTTTTTCTCATCATTTTGCTGGTTGAAATGGAATATTTTGAAGAACATATTTTGAAGTACATTTTAATGTACAATGCTCAAATTGTTGATGAATTTACACAGACTAGAGTCACAGTTCTGCATAAATGCTGTAATGTTGATGATGAAGAAGACGATGATAAAGAATAGCTGAGCTACATTGACCAAGCTGATGGTGACAAAACCGAGGTGAATGATGATGAGGAAGGTGAAGAGCCACCTGATATAAAAGACTGAGGCAATGGGTAGTTGTTTGTATGCATTTATTTTTATCCACCTTGCTGAGAGAAAAACTGTTGTACTAGGTGTTTATTTTGTAGATTATCATCATAATGGTTACATATATTTTCTTAGTTTTATCACAAATCAAATTAATAAATACATTTCTTGAGACATAAAGTGTTTCCTTATTATTTGGGATGATGAAAAGAGTCTAATTTCATTTCCAATTTTGCTATTAACTACTGTACCAACGTTGTGCCAACCTTGTGATTATCTACTGAATCAATGTTGTTCCAATTTTGGGCCATTTTGGCTCCACCAATGAGTCAACGTTGAGCCAATGGACAAAATGACATTGGGCCAACCACTGATGCCAACATTGACCCAATGTATGCACTGCCGTTGGCCCTTCAGCAGTGTGCTATCTGGGATGTAAGCTGTAGGAAGGTCCTAAGGCAACCTTAAGGCGACTGTAAGAACTCAACAGAACTTTTTTCTCAAGAACGGTTCTTATGAATTAAATGGCAGCCGTACCAACTTCCTAAAGAGGCTGTAGAAAACTATGAGCCCCGCCATCAATGCCTGACTTCAGAGAAACAGGGAGATTCGTACAAACCTGTCGCTTGTAAGAATATTTGTGAAAGAGGGTTTACTCACACTCACTTACTACACTCACTCTCCCTATACATTACAGCCACCAGAGTGCAGTGTTGCTCTAATATTTTGACATCTAAAACAACTGAGCCGAATGATGCAGCCCACAATAAGGACTGGGATTTAAAAGGACATAATTTCACTTGATTGTTAAATGAGCTTCAATGAGCTGGCCACAGATAGAATAAATGCAGGAGAAAAAACACTGTATTGCAATTTATTCCCAATTGATCCAAATATTAAAGTTTTTAAATGGATATTTAATATTGCACAACAGCTCATATCTAGTAAATTATTCCTAAATCAATATACAGGTATTTCAACACTTTATGAAAAATGTTTTTTTCCAAAAATAAAAATCATTGATATTGCTGAATCATTGATATCAGAAGGCTCAGAGACATTCTCATTCTCTTGTCTCATTTTATACTAGATGTGATGTTAAGATGTTCTACTTAGGAATTCACTGCTTAGTAGGGCCGAAAATAGGAAAAGTGCATCTTTGTGTGGTTGCCAGTAGTTTCCTCCAAGAACCTCCAGTGGGTAAAATCTGATGTAAACATAGGAAAGCACAACTATATGGCAGTTTACATAAAATTTTTCACTAAAAATAAAAATACATGCCAGGGGTGACAAGTACAAACAATCTCAAGGTTACAAATTGGCTAATTTAGAAGAATTATTATTAGGAATTTCTGATTTATTAACAATGACTTTTTCTGTGTATGAGCAATTCATGAAGCAATTCATTAAAATTCCAATCAACAGAAATTTCATCCTCTTTCAATATGTTTCTAGTTATCAGGACCTGAATATTAACTGGACCTACAAATTCTGTACAAACAACCTCAAGTGACAAGAAAAATACACAACAGATTTACATTTTTTGATTTTAGATTTTATGTGGCCAAAAAGTTTACCATCTTTCAAACGGCTGACAAGGTAAAATAAGTTTAGTCTTCCTACATCCATAATCATCAAGAGTGTAATTAGCAGCTTGGTGTCTTTAATGTAGCGCAGATGATTAGTTAGTCATCAAGAACCTCTATAAAAGAATAAAGGACAAACCTTTTTACTTACTTAACTTAAATAACGGTTATCCTGTACAGGGGCCTGGATCCTATACCAGGAGACATACGGCACAAGGTGGGGTGCCAATCCAATCGCAGGGCACACACACACACACACACACACACACACACACACACTATGGGCAATTTGGGAACACCATTTAACCGAATTTGTACATGCCTGCCTCTGGCCTTTGGGAAGAAAACGAAATACACAGAGGAAACCCACCAAGCAGAAGGAGAACATGCACCCCCTGCAGGTGCAAGGCCACAGTGCCAGCCCTACACAAAATACCAATGAACTCCATTTAATACCACAATATTCTTGAGAAAAAAAATGTAAGGTCACCTAAACAACCAATTAAACTGGGCCACAATGTTGTCATGCAATAGAACAATGGTCCCAAGAACACTAGCGAATCAAGATCTGAATGGCTAGAAAAAATCAAGGTGTTGGTATGGTTACGTCATAGTCCTTATACTAACTAGAGTAAGAGAGGAAACCCAGAACATGAAAACACCATGCACACAGACACGAAACAGCACTTGAACAGTTCTAATCACTACACCACACACACCACACAACACCACATACTTTTTGTCACTTGAGGATATTGCTTGTTTATAAAAGTTTGCAATTACCACACAAACATTATTTAGGGTCTGATTAATAGAAACCTTAAAGTGAAGGAGGGTGTACATTTTCCTTATGGCTGTATATACTGTAGCTGTTTAAAGATATAGTCATATTGTAATAGTGGTGGTGGAGGCGGTAATGGAGGGACATAGAGGCAACAGACTCTGACGGTTTTAAAGACTTCTTTAAGCCCAGCTACAGATTACAATTTCTACTCATGAATCCCCCGATATTCTGAACGCTGTGAGATATAATCTCTTCAGAAGCTGGGTCTGGCTGGGGCTCTGTCCTGTAGAGCTAAACTTGAGGAACCCTGGTCTGGTAACCAAACCACCTCAGCTGGCTCATCCCATCTCATTGTCTGTTGCTGCAGACTGTTAGAAAGAGCTGACACCAAAGACTATATACACAAAATAAACTTTGTCCTAAAGAAAGCTTCACTATATTAATCATTCCTTTTATTAAATATTTTTTTCACTATTAAATAATAACTTTTTTTAAGCATCACCAGTATAGTGATCACTGGCCTGAACAGCTGTCCACATCTGCACGTTTTTCCCATTAGTTCATGCCTTAAGTTAAACGTTTTAAGCTTAAATTATTCAAAGGTCGCTGTGTGGCTTAAGAAAACAAAAACATTCCACTGAAACTGCTCAGGTACAGGAACAGGAACAAAAAGTCCTTTAGGAAGCCTAGAGAGCTATTCCTCAAGACTACTGTACATAAAAAGAAATACAAGGAAATCTGGCTCTAAACTGCGATACTAATTGCATTTAAATACAGTAAGTATTTTTAAACTATTGTTGACAAGAACAATGTCATGTTTGTAATTGCAGATTATTTTTGTATATAACTATGATTACAGTCAGATCACATTTTAATGCAGGAATCCAGATCAATTACTGTTCCTGTATTTTTGTTGCTGTGCTTATATGCCTAAGTTAATAGATGTCCAGCTTCTCCAAAGCTTATGTGTTCTTATTTTCGACTGTAAACTAAACATCACGGTTCTCCTGGAATCCAGTAACAGTATGTCATGACCAGTGCTCAGCGTTTTTCATTTTCGTGTACAGTTCCAGACATTTAGAATCTGTTCCAAGGTGCACTGGATCTGTTCGTTCAGCTCATAGTGATACTTACTTACCTTATTAAGACAAATTATCTTGTTTTTTTATTACTTTATGATAATCTGCATCTATTCTGTACATACTGGACATATCTACATATGCATGTACTATATGTTCATATGCATATACTCTATTAATATATCTTCTCACCACAGTACTTTTTGTAAATACCTATGTAATATTATGATGCCAATTGCCTTCCTGTACATATGATATCCATAGCCTGTACATATGACCCACATAGCCTTACACCCACTGCATCTTTACAAAACTATACTGTAAATATGATACTTCTGCACTTCCAGTTAGATACTTCCGGATAGAGTCTGAACTCAGTAAAGCCTCAACCAGAATGATATTGGGGCTGGGCGATACAGAAAAAAAAATTATCATGATATAATGTTTCATATCATTCTGTATCGTTAATTATTGAATATTTATTAATGAAGACCAGTAGAAAAAAAGTTAGAATTTAACCACTTTATTTTAATTTGCCAACATTACTAAGGCAAATTATTTTTATAGTCAAAAACAAAAAAAAATGAACAAAAATATTGTCTCTTATGTCCTATAATAAACGAAATCTAAGTGTTGAAGAGACTCTTAAACTTAAAATGTTATAAAGTGTGTGCAATTGTAAATAACACTAAAGCAAACTTTGACGTAGATCAACATTTGTAAGATGTCAATAATAACAATATACAGTAAACCTCAAACTCTGTAAACAAAACTAATTATAATAATCAAATATAAGCTTTTGAGTAGAGGAACCAACCATCATTATTCACATACAGCTGTACATTGCAACATTACAAATTGTGAGCAAGAAAGACAAGTTAGTTCCCTCCATCTCTGAATTTTATGCTGTGAATGTGACTACATTACACCCTGTGCTAAAAGTTCGTTCTGAGGGGTTGCTGGTGGCTGGGATGCACAAGTAYTTTTTTGCAAGTTTGCTTACTATTGGGAAGTTGCGTTCATGTAGCACTACATCCAAAGAAACTATATGTGGATGATTATGCAACTATTAATTAACTTTACTCACAGATAGCTGAGTGTAATCGGTGGCCAAAACCCCGCGACGGCTTGTCCAGACGGCAGCTCGCTCTCCACTGTTTTCCTACACTTTGTAGTAATTCTTTGGCAATGTAGTACGCGATCGCGTGGGTTATATCATTGTATCGCTTTGAATTTTTTTATAAGGATTGCAGAGTATCTCTCCATCGCACAAGCAAGTTTCTTGTGTTGCCATACTTGGCCGGGATGTTTTTTTTGGGGGTTTTTTTGCAAAGCTTACACACAACATTGTTCTGGTGTTGATCAGAAGAAAAGAAACCAAAAAACTGGTGAGCTGATGCATGATTTTTGATTCACAATCTCCTCCCTACCGCGTGGCACGGCTCTCATTTTCGCGTGTGTTATACTGACATGAGTTGGTGATGACAACGCGGAGTGGCTGCGTGAGCTTATTGGCTGTTTCCTGGTCACTCGTGCCACGCTCATTCATCGGGAGATCTGATAGGCTGTTGAGATTAAGGCAAGGCGCACGCTCACTCAGCCGCATTTTAATAAAACTATAGCGCTTCATACCGAATGTTTTTTTTTATCGTTATCGACAATGGTCTACCGTCAATAAATACCGATACCGTTTTATCGCCCAGCCCTAAATGATATGATAAATTAATAAATACAGCAATGGTATTTTCACTTCTGTCGTTATAAATGGCTAATTCTAAGCAACTTGTGAAGCGGGTCACAGCATTCTTGTGTAAGAATCTTTGAAGAATAAAATAATAACTTGAATAAAACAACAACTTTGGTTGCACTTAATTAGTCTTTTCAACTAATATGACAGCTGCAAGTGGCTATTCGATCCATATTCATCGAATATTGAAGGCTCTGTCCCTAACTTTATGCTATGTACGTAACATGTTGTCAGGTTTGTGTTGTGCCCAACACAAAGTTGACTAGAATGCCAGCAGTTAATTAGACCTGCTATAAACATTAATATGCAACAGTTAGTTCTGACCAAGTAATCTGATTGGATGAGAGGCATTCAATGAGTGGTGATGTAGAGCATAGCAGCACTTGGATGTTTAAATATATGTATCACTCTGTGTTACAGGTATTTTAACTATCATTAATTACACTCAGTCGGTCAGTCGTCAATACGTAGGGCAGTGCTGTAAAGAAGGAAGAGCAGCTGCCTTCTAAAATCCATATTCAAAACCAGTCGCAGGAGCACGTACAGCAAGAAAATAAATCTTGATGAAATGTTATGTCATTTTAAACAACACTTTCTCTCCTTGCATCTGTCATTGCGAGTTATCTCAAAACTGTCTAGTTGTTGTTTTATTCACAGCTAACACCGGGTACAAAGCTAACTCGCTTCTAACACAAGACTAAATCCCAAATCCCGCTCTAACCCCTGATCAAGGACAGTAGGTGGAAATATAAAATAATTCACACAAGACTGTTCACCACTTCCTTGGTTTATTCTCATACCTTTTGTCTACATATTATTGGTAAGAAATTAAAACTCCCTTCACCCCTGTTAATTCCACTAACTGTCAGTCGCCAGTTCCACTAAGCCTGGTTAGTTAGTTCCGCAATTTGCTGGCGGATACGTGTTGACGAATAAATGGTTAAATAAAATAACTAGTTATATATACAATCAAATCATAATCTGCTGATAATAAATTGTGTTTGTGGAACTGTTGTACTGTATCTGCATCGCCACCGTGCTAATATTCAGTACAACTGAGTGACTTCTCATTTTATATTGCTTAATTATACAAAAACATTCATACATATTACTGTTAAGCACTGATTGGAATATACGAGACCTTTTCTTTGGCTAAATGTGTGAATTGTTTCAAAAAATTTAATAAAGAGGTTGGGTAATGTTTAAACATATGGCATTTATTACTTTAACTATAAAATAATATTGTAGTATGCAGTGCATATAAAAAACAGCCAGCTTCATCTTCTCATTTCCTCAAATGAATTCACCTTTCTGAGCTGAGTACAGAGGTGGGTGTAGAGAGTATGATGGCGCACTATCTCCCACTTATCACCCCATAACCCTTACAGTCATTGATTGGTTGCATACATGCCCACAGGCATGATGGGTGTCTGACTCATTGCCTACTGGGTAAAAGTAAATATCTGACTTGCTGACACCTCCAGCTGAGTCAGAAGAAAGTTACTAAAGCTTGTTATATATCATTATATATCTCTAAAAATGTGGTCCAAGGTCGCGTGTACTGGAAGTGTAACTGCGTTTTCAGTGGCAGGGGAACTGGTAGGAAAGGGGACAATAAGGTCAATGGGTTATGATGACAGAAGAACAATGTAAAAGCTTTTTTTCTCACATAACATCTGAACAGTTACTGGAAGCTGGGCTATTTCAGGATGCACTTAGTACTGGAATGCTAATTCAGCACAGTTCTTCAAGCTATTGGACAAACATGACAAGATGATGTGCTTTAACATCTTTTTCCTCACAACCTTTTGTGTATTGAGCTTTGCATCGTAAGATGAAATTTGGTATAGTAGCATTCTGTCAATTATTGCAAAGTGTCTGATCATGACAGTAAGGATAGACACTCCAAGACATACCAATAAACAAGCACAAGTATACTTCAGGGTAAATGGTCAGAAACCTGAATAAATTAATCTTTGTTTGTGGCTTATGTGTGTCACTGGTCCTTAAAAGGAAGAAGCATGCCTACAGAGGTCTGTGCTGAGGAGAAGAGCAGAGCAGCGAGTCACAGCAACAAAGACCAGACGCCTCCCAGATCATAAACACTGTGTTCTTGCAAGAGCACCTCTGCTTTATGACATACACACACTCATGCATACAAACATTTACACTCTACACACAGTCTCACAGTCTCTCTTTACACGGTCTCACAGGAAAACATCGATCACATTCTCTGACAGTTCAGCTTTTCGGTGCCAAGCGTGCTAGTTAGTGCGCCTTTATTAACCTGTACAGCGTGACCTACGCATTACCTAAAGCTTTTATTCAGCTTGTGTAACTGTGGGTAGGAGTCTGGAAAAAAATCAGAAGCCACCAACACACTTTTACACAGTAGGGAGAGAGAGAGGGAGACTTATATAAGTAGTTCAAGTAGGATAAAACAATTAAATGTGCTTTTTATTTATTAAAAATTCATTTTCACAGTCTACCACATTAAGCACCGAAACAATACTAGTACTGTGGGCTTAAAATTACTTCATTGACTTTATACTTTGTTATTTTGCTCTCAGCTACGTACAATCCAAATGGTAACATGTAAACTCTTCTTACCTGCCGCACAATGCTGTTGTTCGTGGTGTCTGAGCTAGTACTTCCATCTGAACCTTTGAACCTTCCTTTTCTGCCCAATTTTCTCCTGTGACACTGCAAAAACGTGGGAAAACAGTGGTTCTTAGTGATGATACTATGAGCGTGACTCAAAAGAAGTCATTTCCTGATGGCAAATGACTTTTGTAATGGCCTTATCCCTAAGGCCATGTGAAGTTCTGCCAGATTTTTCTAAGACATGCCAAGTAGAGAGGGTATGTTTAGTTTAGTACTGTCAATCACAGTAAAACTGAAGCAAACAGAAAGATAGAAGAGAGAGAGGGAGAGAGAGAGAGAGGCAGGCAGGGGTTGCTGGCCATTCCCGCAACATTTTTTCTTTGTTTAATATGTTAATATAGCAACTGTTTGTTAGATGGAACATTTGTTGTCATCGTTATTAATGTATTATTGCATTACAACGTCTCAAGTTGCTATTTTAATACACCTCTAGTTGTACTACTTATTACTAGGGTCAGTGCATCAGAATTTGGAACTTTAGATAGTGTGCATTACAGTACAGCTAGTCAAATTAAGTTGATTTGCCAAGTCAAATATAGTACATGAGGACAAATTACACTATACTATCTACAGAGCAAAACAAGACCATCATAATTATTGATCTCCTGAGGTTCAACAATGGTGTATGTCAATTATAGGATTCTATTATTAAAACATTCTAAATTACTTTAAAATAACAGCTATTATTGATATAGATTTTGAAATACTGACATTCCAATGTAATATGCAACACTGTGAGAGTTGTTAATTTCCCAATCTAACAATAATAAATGAAAAGCAATTTGAATATTTGAATATAACTGGGGGTATTTTCTCCCTAATTTAGTCGTATGCAATTCCCACCCTTCGCTAGGAATCTCGCACATCAAGGCTCTTACTCAATCAGGGAGGGCCCAAGACTGTAACCACGTGACAGTAGCCAACCTCAACGCCTCGCACATGTACAGTAGGGGGCGCTCCCATAAGTGCCTCTCATCCCACCCTGCTGAGAAAGCTTTGCCAATCAGCTCTCTCCAGGCCGTCGGCTGCGAGAGACTACAGCATCACCCGGGAATCGAGTTGGCGATCTCTGAATGATTGCCCGAGTACTTTGCCACTGCGCCATTATAACTGCAATTTTAAGGACATTTGAAATACTCATGCCAATATAATATAAAACGTTTTGCTGTACATTTTAACCTGATGGACGTCATCCTGTATATGATGTTCAGAGATAATAAACTCCAAAGTACAACCCGACTGCAAATGAAATGTTTCTATAAAGTTCTGTAAAGTCTCTTCACCTTTTACTATATTTAAAATTTGACAGCTCATCATTTGATCATTTACCATGGGACTTTAATAGCTTGTTGAAAATATGCACTAATTTCAAATCTGGTAGCTGCAACATCGTAAAAATTCTTTTGCGATAGTCAACTGTTTAACAATGTGTAACATTTCTGCTAATGACACTTTTTAAACATTTGGTCACCATTCCATTATGTAGGTCTTCAGCTGTGCAATTGGGCCATCGTTGACATATCTTGCACTTCACAATACGTCACACATTCTCAATTAGCAGGTCAGTCCAGCACCCGTACTGTGTTTAGCAACCCTGTATGCGTAATCCGAGCAGAATGTAGTTTGGCATTGTCCTGCTGGAAAATACAGGGATGACTCTGAAAAAGATGGTGTTTGGATAGCAGCATATGATGCTCCATTAAGGATACATTTTTCTACATTAATGGTGCCCTCACAGATATGCAGTTTACCCATGCCATAGGCACTGACACACAACCTACCGCTTTTCCTCTTTTACCCAGATAACATGACAGCTGTTGTTCCCAAAACACACATTTCCAGTGTGCTACTGTCCGTTTCAGATGAGACTGAGCCAAGAGAAGTCTTTGATGCCTCTAAACAGGATTAATGTATGGCTTCCATTGGTAAACGCAGCAACAAATATTGTTAATTTATAAAGGTCTAGGAAAATTTTCTCAAACCCAGATCATGATATCCAGAAACCATACAAAAGTATGATTGTTTTGAAGTTAATGATGTTTAAGGGATCAGAGATCACACATAGTCAGAAGAGGTTTCTGGCCCTGCCTTTAATGCATTGAGATTTGACAGGTTTCCTTACATTTCTTTATGATGTTATGTACTAACATTGGGGAATGTTATCCTGAAACTATTGAATAATTTGCTGAATAATTTGATACAAATTCTTAATAATAATTAATAATAATTTGAAAAATTTTATACATTTGTTGGCAAATCAGCAAGCCTCGTCCCATCCTTGCTCTAAAAGGTCTAGGCCTTTCTTTGAAGCACATTACACATTGTATATTATAACACGCACTCATCAGCTATACCGCTTTATCCTGAGGCAGGATACACCCTGGACACACTCATTCATACACTATGGTCTATTTGGGAAATGTCAATTAGCGTAATCTGCATGTCTTTAGACTGTGAAAGGAAAGCAGAGTACCCAGAGGAAACCCATCAAGCACAGGGAAAACTGCACACAGAGGAATCGAATCTGTGCCCTGGAGGTGCAAGGTGACAGTGCTAGCCATTAAGCCTCTGTGCTGCCCTATATGATAACATACAGTAATTAATTTATCTGTGTATTATCAGCACTTGTTTCTCATTACCCTGTAATGTAATTCATACAGGAAGCACTTCTCTTTATATAATCATGTACACTCATGCAAAGATTTTTTTCACATAATTATATGAATAATATTCTGCCCTGCAACTGATCCTGACATTATGTACAAAAGTATGTGGCAATGTGAACAAGTATTATTTAGTGAGAAATTCACATCTGAAACATTAAATAGCCCTACATATGAAAGATTTCACATGTGAAGTTCTATCAGTCTTCTAAGTGCTGTTTGGAAAATGTTTTTGTTCCCTGAGCTATGTTGAGCTAATGTTTCAGCGCAAGGTATACACTAATCATAAAAGTCTATTTAAAAAAAGCTATATTGGGGTTTTCATGATTTTACTGAAACTGTCTTTTTCTAAAGTAAGACTGGTTGTACAACATACAGCTATAGCGAAAACCCAAATAATTAAAAGCACAAAACATTGTATGTTTTATGTGTATATCTGTTGAAACTTTTAAACTTTGTTGCTGCCACCTTGGCCAGGACTCCCTGGAAGAACGGATAATGTATCTCAATGGGACTTTCCTGTTAAAATGAAGGATAAATAAAATATAAAATAAGTAAATAAATTACATTTAGTTTTTTTCTGAAATCTATATATCTTCCAAAATTATTCATACATGCTAAAAGATATACATAAAATTACGTTGATCATTGTTCATTAGTACTTAGTGCCAACATGTCTTTTAATCTGCCAAGTCTAAGGCCGCTCTGCTTCCTGTTAGTCATGATGATTGACTACAGCTGGTAGCTCCTCTGTGCCAACATAAAAAATGGGTTTGTTTGACAGTACACATTGACTTGAGCAACAGAGAGAACAACAGGAAAATCCAAGGACCTCAGTGCATCTGAGAAAAAGCATGGTGTATTTACACAAATCAGGAATGTCTCTTGGAGTCATTTCTAAACAGCTGCAGATTTCAAGATCAGATCAAATAATTTTACTTTTTTTTTTTGACAGGAAATTGGTTTAGATAGTCAGGAACAACCAATGAACCACTAAACACAGGCCTGCCATGAACTGCAAGCTGCTGGAACACCAGTGTCACCATGGACTGAAAGCCTTGATTAAAGTTTGCAGCTGAATAAATGAACACAGAAAGTTTTGACTAGAGATATGTTTGGACCAATAAGATGAGGACCACTGTACCAACTGTTGTGGTGGTGGTAGCATCATGCTCCAGGGCTGTTTTGTTGCCAGTAAAACTGGTACACTGAAGATGGAGGACAATCTAAGAATTCCTTAGCATCACCGCTAATCATCAGTTAGATGGTTCAAACTTGAAAAAGAGTTAATTTCCCACCAAGACAATGACTCCAAACTTACACCAAAGCCGCCTATAGCATAGGTAAAGCAGGCTAACGTTAAGCTTTTTGAGTCTTAAAACTATTTTTTAAAAATTGTGGACTATTTGTTGACAGTTATCATTTCACACATATATATAAAAAAAAAAAATATATATATATATATATATATATATGTAATGCTACAAATCTAATTCAGACAAATATATTGTTACATGGTTGAATGTGTACAACAATATTTCAGTTATTGATTGAAATCTTAATGCTCTTTTAATCACAGTGTCCACTGTTAGAAAACATTTCATTCCAGTTATAACTGTATTAGAGTTCTTTTATAATACAGATCGGATTAAAGCAATTCAATTTAACTGCCAAATCAAGCAAGCTAATAATAATAACCGCCTAATAATTACACTGTCCCAAAAGACTCCATACACGGGGGAAATAAACACTTAGCAACATGTCTTCCAACATTTGTCATACTTAGTCTATATATTCCCAAATAGCCTCTAAGAATGTCTTTGGTAAAACATGAACATAATGAAGAGTCAAAGTGCAATTACATGAATTTGATCTGTCTATCTATCTATCTAGCTAGCTAGCTAGCTAGCTAGCTACTATACTCTCTCTGTCTCTTCATATGCGTACTGTATGTATGTGTGTTTAGATAGATAGATAGACATTAGTCATACTTAGTCTATACAGTATACTCCCATATAGCCTTTATGAATGTTGTTTGGCAAAAAATTATGTAATAAGAACCAATCTATCTATCTATCTATCTATCTATCTATCTATCTATCTATCTATCTATCTATCTCTCTCTCTCTCTATCTGTATATGTGTGTGTGTGTGTGTGTGTGTGTATATCTTTGTACTGTATGTAAAGGTGAATGTAATATGGATTTGATTAGTACAAAAAGTGCAATAACATGAAGTTGATGAATCTATGTGTGTATTTATGTCTGTATATGTGTGTGTGTGTGTATATATATATATATACACACACACACACACACACACACAAATATATATAGAAAGAGAGAGGGGGGAAGAGAGAGTCAGGCAAAAAATGTATACACACTTCAGGAAAAGAAAAATAGTATGACATATATTATATTTTATATTAATAAAATTGTAATAATATACTAATAATATGATAATAGTTTTACTATAATTGATTATTAATGATTGTCACCTTATATTTAAATATTTTAGAAGGTTTCCTTTTCCTGAAGGGTGTATGCATTTTTTTGGCTGACTCTGCATACTGTATATACAATATATACATACTGTACATTGCATAAAAACAGATAGATAGACAGATAGGTACTGTAGATAGACGGATTTCTCAGCAGCAGAATAAACTGTCCAGAATTGCCTGTGTTATTTATCTATTAGCACCTCGCTGGACGCCACTGACCTGGAGCGCAGGGTTCTCGAGTGTGTCCAGATGTTTTTCCAGTGAACTTGAAGGCGTTTTGGACATGCTGTTCACCACCATTAGGCATTGCTTCTCGACGAAGCGGCTTGTGAAACTTTAGGATGAAAACTCTCCGCTGTTTAAATGAGGGAGTCCAGGCAGAAGCGCACAGCTGAAGAGCTCGTCGCGCGCTCTCACCGGAGCGCGCACTTGGCGCGAAACTGACGGCGTTTTCACGCGACGGTGTTTATTTAGATTAGTTAGAGGTTTTGAAGCGAGCGACAGACGGTAGGACTGCCAGAGAACACCGGAGTTGGAGGAGCTATAAAACAGTCCCATTTGGGATTAAGGGTGTTGACTCATTCAACTGCTGTTTTCCATCCCACACTCACTATTTCGTTATTCAACGCTTGCGCACACGCACGCACGCGCTAACGCACACCCATGCACGGACGTGAGCGCGCCCTACGCTGTGGTAGGAGCACACTGAACAACACAAGGGGAAAAAAAAAACGCCAACTGATTCAAGTGGCGACTGAATATGAATGAAAAAACGATCTAACCTGCCAAAATGTTTATTTGCAAACGGAAACAACGTTAACTTCCAGCTTATTAATGAAATTGGTTAAGCAGCATCCCAAGAGCTCTCATATTTCACTCATTTTACTCTTTGAATCACTCCACTGGTGTTCCATCCATCCACCCAGCCATCTAATCCCTATAGTACAACTAGGGGCCATCAAGGCCAGTGGTGATTACCATTGTATTTATTCCCAATTTACGTACATGTAAGCACCTCCGGTCAACACACACACTTTTACACACTACAGCCAAGTGACCTAATCTTCATGTCTTTGGACTGTGGGAGAAAACCGGAGTGCTCAGAGAAATCCACCAAGCACGGGGAGAACATGCAAACTCCATGCACACAGACCCCGAGGTTACTGTAGAATCGAGCCTTGACCGTGGAGGTGGAAGGCAAAAGTTCTAATCATTAAATCACCATGCCGCCCACTTGTGTTCAGCATGTAAAATTCCAGTTCTAACAACAGTCCAACTATAATAGAGTTTAGCAATATCATTAATGGACAGTATTTTTTTTAATGTAATATAAAAGCTTACCAAATGAAAATAAAAAGGAAAAGGGAAATCCATCACTGATCGTGACCTCTTTGGTAAAGTACTGCATCCACTCTTGTCAGTTACTCAATTCCCATTTATATCACTTATTCTGTGTGTGGATGGTGGGGCTGTGGTTGGACTGGAGCCTATCCAAGTGAACGGGGAAGTGGACTCTTTGGGTGGGATGGCAACCCATAAGGGCTTACATATAACCAGTCACTCTCCAATTCATGTTTTTGGACTGTGTGAGAAAACCAGGGTTCCTGGAGAACCCATTCGACAACCTTGGTGTCATGATTTCCTGGGAAGGATTGGACGCAGATGCAGGTTTTTAGTTCAACTGGTTTATTTCTTTATTGTTGAATTCKTTTCCCCAGCATTCCGGAYAAATCAAACAAAATAAACAACAGAAAAGAAAACAAAACAAGTATTCCGACTGGGTTCCAGGCTGGAGCTGCGGACGCGCGAAATGGCTGTAACTCAGCCTTTGATGAGGATCAGCCGCTCTGACTGACGAAAGTCCACAAACAGAAAGATCGAGTGCAGCTCACTTGAACTTGACACTCTCGCTCACCAAACGTCTCCTCCTGGAGACTGGTTCGCCGCAGCTCTCCCGCCTGGTTTACTCCTGTAAGAGGAAGAGTGGTAATCCTAGACACTCTTCGCGACACACACACGCACACTACACGAAAAACACACAGTGAACAGACAGGGGACTACGGGGTCGGCTGGTTTAAATAGAGACACATAAGGGGGACACAGGTGAACTTGATTAAGTGCAAAGTGACACATAAATGCACGCAGACACACTAGGGGGAGATAAAGAGGCGGCTCAGTAATCC
>QMIH01001902.1:0-70689 GCA_003987875.1 Clarias batrachus
CTCGTCCAGATTGGTGGCAGCAGCTTCAAAAATCAGTGCAGTCGAAACAGGCCTGTAATTCCTGCTCTGCTTCACTGGTCCAACTTTTTACAGTCCTTACTACAGGCTTARCAGATTTAAGTTTTTGCCTATAGGTCGGGCGAAGATGAACCAGGCAGTGGTTAGAAAGTCCTAAAGCTCTTCTGGGGACTGAGCGATATGCATCCTTTATTGTGGTGTAGCAAAATATTATTGTCTCTGGTGGGGCATGTAATGTGCTGTTTGTATTTAGGCAATTCACGTTTGAGATTTGCTTTGTTAAAATCACCAAGTATAATCATAACGGAGTCCGGGTGTTGTTGCTCCGTGTCCGAGATCTGAGCCGCCAGCTGTTGTAATGCTGCGTTCACACACGCTTGTGGAGGAATGTACACACTCGCAAGAATAAACGAGGTAAACTCCCACGGCGAATAGAAAGGCTTACAGTTGATAAAATATGCCTCTAGATCGRGACAGCACATTTTTTCCAATGGTGTCACATTTGTACACCAACGTTCATTGATGTAAAAGCACGTCCCGCCGCCTCGCGATTTCCCCGTTGATTCTGTGTCGCGGTCCGCTCTGAACAGCTGGAAGCCCGGCAGGTGTTCTGCGTTATCTGGAATGGCTTCGTTCAGCCAGGTTTCCGTGAAACACAGTGCGGCAGAGTTTGAAAAGTCCTTATTTTTCCTGGAGAGCAGGAAAAGTTTGTCCATTTTGTTGGGTAAAGAGCGGAGGTTCGCCAGATGTATACTCGGCAGCGCAGTTCTAAAGCCGCGCTGTCGGAGCTTTACGGCTCTCTTCCCCCGCCTGCGCTTCTTAAAGCGTTTCAACAGCGCCGCTGCTCCGCCAGTTACAATGTTAAACAAAACGTCTGAATAATCAAAAATTGGTTGAAAATTGTGTGGTGTGTTCTGCTGAATGTTCAGCAGTTCATCTCTGGTATAACGCATATACCTAAGAAACGCATTTGCTAAATACAATTTCATACCCTTTGATGTAGTGTCCGTAACCTTTTCAATTCAAATCTATCAATGATCTCAGTTGTGATTCAGATTCAGCAATTTAGATTTCACATGGAAGGACACAGGAAGTGTAATATTCTAAAATGCAAAATTATTACGATATCACAGCATGAATGTGACATTGTTACAGACCATACAGATTTTTTTTCCTTTTTATATAAAAAACATACAAAAAAATCAGAGCCAGTTAAACAATATACAGTCGACACCCACAGCAAACATTTAAACACAAACAATAATCTGTTCATATAAAAGTGTACATGCCAAAACCAAATGGCAAAACAGTCCAGTAAAATTAAACATAAAAGAAAGAAGTGATTGTTCAAGTAAATTCCACAAAGGGGCCTGTATCCGCCACAATAGTTCAGATTTGTTCTGGAAGTCGTGTGTATATTTTCCCAAAGGGAGACGATTAGCCACTTTAAAGTTGGTACACGAGATGATGACCATAAGGTAAGGAAACATTTCTTTGCCAGGTAAGTAATGAAATTTAGTAAACAATTTAAATCAGRAGGAAAATCCAGAATCTGTTACCATTCAGCAGGTATATAGTTACATAGCGAATTTTCTWGCCAGTACTTTCTAATACTAATAATAAATGACATTTAAAACACAGCTGAGATACATTTGGGTACATTTTGTGTAGGCTATCAAAGGTGAGGAGGTTCCTGATAAAAGGGAGCCAAACAGATGAGAAATGTGACACTTCAACGCCCCTGGAAGAAGGAGACGATTTTCAATATCAGACGTTTCACAGCGTCTCATTTCAGATCAAATAAAATGTAAACTGTGGCTTTGAAAAATTTTGAAAAATCTGTTCTAGGAAGTTGATAATCCATTCAAAAAATGTCTCAAAAGATTTCACAACAATATCTGTAAATAAACTGGCTAAAATAAAAATGCCTTTCGCTACCCAGGTCTGAAAGCCAGTACTAGCTAAAGAAGCAGGGAGGTCCGGGTTCAAAATGATTGGGGATTGCATGGTTCATTTCCTGGGGAGATAAGCCAAAAGGTTATTTAATGACAAATGATGTTTAACTGTTGGCCAGATTCCTTTAAAATAATGAATAAATAGAAAAGACATTAGTGTTCTCAGAGCACAAGTAAAAGATTACATACTGATCCACAGGAAGTCTGAATCATTTGAAAATCATCTAAGCATTTGTTTGATCTGAGCAGCCCAATAATAAAGCTGTATACTGGGCAAAGCTCCGCCTAAACGCTCCTACGTTCATTTTGAATGAACACAATTAATAGCCATTGAGAACATGGTTTGGGATTTCCCCAAGTTTATTTTGTATCCACTAGACTGCCTAGACTGATTAATTGTCACCAACACTCAAGGAATTGATGATTGTGGCTGAATCAGGTAAAGAAGGAGGTCATCTGCATATAATGATATGCGGTGTTCCACCAGCCTTCACCCCCTGGAAGCCTTTATGCATACGGATACCTTCTGCCAAGGGTTCGATGAACAAGTCAAACAGGAGTRGCGACAGGGGGCAGCCCCGACAGCAGGCTCTATGAATTAGAAATGTATCTGATAATAATCCATTAGTGTTGACCGCAGGTGTTGAATCAGAGTTTGACCAGTCTGATGAAGTTAGAGCCCAAATTGAATTTGTCCAATATTTAAAACAGAAACCTCCACTCGACCCAAACGCTCCAGAGATATTATAGCAGCTGGGTCGCCATCTGTATTCAGCTGATGTACCATATTCAGGAGACAGCGCACATTGTCTGAACCGTAGCCAGATTTAACAAATCCAGTTTGTTGATCTTGGGTAGAATTCTCGCCGGATGACGAGCTAAGGCTTTGGCCGCAATTTTAAACTCTACATTAAGTAACCTGATTGGGCGATATGAGGCACAGTTCAGTGTGTTCTTTACTTTTTTAAGAGTCAAGCTAAAAGAGGCAGTCTTTCAGGAATCTGGACTGTGACTGGATTCCATCTACCGGCATGAAAATAGGAGTAGGTCTCGTGCCARATTGTATTATAAAATCCCRTAGGGGAATGGCTGGCTCCTTCCCACTTGGCATAGAATGACTAGCCGCAAAATGTTCTTCTCTTGTAAGAGGAGGGTTAAGAAAAGTCTGGTCCTTCTCTGTTTTGACAAAACACAACACCAGTGTTTTGGCCGAATCTGATATTATCTGTATGTTTTTTTTTTTTCCAGCAAAGGAAGCATGCTGGATGTAATAAAACTTTTAGAGTATCATTAGGGTGAGGATCATAGAGTTCATAACAGTGAGGATTTCCCAGACTCCCACGGGTTACTCCAACTTACAGAGCTACTGTTTCATTCCAAACATAGCTGGAGATTTATTAATGACCTGACCTACAGAAATATTTAGAAATTCCAGGGGTTGGACAATGAAACTGAAACGCCTGGTTTTAGACCACAATCATTCATTAGTACGGCCTCCTTTTGCAGCCAATACAGCATCGATTCATCATGGGAATGACAGATACAAGTCCTGTGCAGTGACCAGTTGGGCAGCTGTGGTTTTATATTTTCTGGATACAATGCGGGTTAGCGCCCTTTCAGACAGCCAGAATAGTTCAGTGACTCCTGTTGGATGTGGTTCGTCCTTCTTGGTGGTATGCTGACATTACCCTGGATGCTTGGTCTTGGTCACASATTCTCCAGGGAGACACTAAATAAACAGTGAGCATTAAGGTCACGTTGCTGAATGCAGTAAATGAGATAATCTTGCCTGGAGTCACAGGGAAAGTTGACAAGAAAGCTGATGCAGTACATACTCACTGTATCAAGGCTTCGTTTCGGACTTGTGTAATATCACAGGAGGAAAAAAAGACATGCAGGCAAGACTGCGTATAAGCTGCTTCGATATCGGTTCGCCCTGAATACACAAATGTCTCCCTATGGATTTATACAGTTACATATTTTCACATGAAAATATGGTAAGTCTCATGTCCTTGAGTAGTCCGTATGTTATTTCTGGCCTAAATTTTCCACGGCGTTGAGTCTCACAACGCTTGATGAAAAAACTTTATGAAGTTACTCCTTGACTGGAAGTTTCCAAGCTTGAACATGAATCGTCCGGTGCTGTCAGTTCCCTGGGACTGGGAATATTCTGTAATGTTTAGACTTCTGTATGAAGTATAAAAGAAATAAATATTTTTTTTAAATAACAGAAAGCTTTGCTTTGGACGTTTTGAGTTTTAATTCCAGGGAAATTGCCTGCTTCTAAACTGATTACTTTCATGCATGACATTTCCTCTACCTCTACTTTGTGAATTTTTAAAAWTTTTTTATCGGAATGCTTTAACTCGTCTTTCCCAGCAGGCTGTGTTTACCCTTTCTGAATGCCATCCTTTTAAAAAGATCCGCTCTAATAGTAACTTCTTTGCTTTCACCTCTCTCTCTCTCTCACACACACACACCACCAGTTTCTGTTAATCTCTGAGCCAAGCCAGATCTATTTTTTTCCTGTATTACGGCTGGAAAGGATGCTTCACCCATGATGGTGAACAAAGTTTTTGTCAATGTTTTTATAACCGCTATGAGAGATGATCTTGAAAGCTGAGTAAAACAGATAAGCCCTATGTGGATGATGACGCTAGGAGCTAACTTCAGTTTCAGCTTCTTCGCAACGAGTTCTTTGGAATACACGCCCGACGATAAGACCTTATCGGAGATCCCTTTTTTGGAGAAGAGAATTTCTAGATAAGAAATAGAAGTGCACTAATACTAAACGCAGTGCTGTATGTTATATATGAAAACACATGCAGGTGTGTGTGTGTGCGTAGACAGACACAGGCTAAGCGAGCAGACTTTACCCAAATGTGGCCTCTTTACACATTCCTGCACCAGACAGTGTTCAGCGTTTATTTATAACTTGGTCTGTGAAGCACATCCTGTTAAATCCTGATCCAGTTAGAGCTCAACAATAACCTTTCTGTCTGTGTTTGTACAGGTGACGATCTGGAATCGCTTCTCTTTCACTTCCTAGACGACTGGCTCTTCAAGTTCAGCGCCGATGTCTTTTTCATCCCTCGGGTATTTCACACATACAGCATTGACGTACATGTTCTACAGTAGTGGAACCTCAAATCGCGAGTAAGCCGGTTCACGAACGTTCCGCAAGATGAGCAAAAATCTTTGATAAACGAGCGAGTCTTGATTTACGAGTGCCAAGTATCAAGTATCACGCATGGTTATTCTCTCTCTGTTAGTTACACTAACAGAGACGCTGTTCTGTCGGGATTTATTTTTACTTTTTCAGTGGTGAAGTGCAGGTTAAATTTTTTTTTWAATATATTTTGTATTAATTATTTTTATATGAATATTTTTGTGTTGTGGAACAAATCGTCTTTGTTTTCATTATTTCTTATAGGGAGAATTCGCTTTGACATACGAGTGTTTTGATGTACAAGCACGCTTCCGGAATAAATTATGCTTGCAATCCAAGGTTCCACTGTATATGGCGTACATTTGAAAAAATGTCAATCAAATGATTGTGGTTTAATTCAAATAAAAGTATTTAATATAAAAGATGTACATTTTTTACAGGTAATATGAACAGTCAGTAAAAATATATTGAAAGACAGGATTAGGATGTGGGGTGGTGTAGTTGTTGGCACTGTGTGGCCTTGTACGTCTAGGGTTGAAGGTCYGAGAGCACGGTCCTCACGAAGCCTCGGGTCTGTGTACGTGGAGTTTCCTTGGTGCTCGGGGGAGTTTCCTCTGAATAATCCCATTTACTCCCACAGTACAAAGTCACACAGATTAGGCTATTTGGTCTTTCCAAATTTATCATAGTGTCATTTCTCATGGCCTGTACAGTAAGTGTGTGTGTGTGTGTGCTCATCTGCCATTGCCTGACTCCCCTTCTGTGGTGTGTCCTGCCTTGTTTCTCGAGTTGTCCTGAATATGTATAGAAATAATTAATATTTGTATATACAAATAATTTGTCACATAATATTTTATTATTTATGTGCATGCCAATTATAATGGCTATCTTTTTTTTTTTTTTTTAAGGAAGTGAAGGTGCTGCACTTTGATAGGACGCGCTTCAAAATCCGCTCCATCGGGTGAGTTCACTGAGTGCATGTCCGAGGCATCTATGGTACAACAACTCACTGTGGACTCTGTATGGAAGAAGGCGTACTTTGTTTAATCTTCCTCCCCTGCACAGTGAGGCTCTGTTCTTTTGAGGTGGAACAGCTCGGACAGACTGTGAGCCGATGTTTCGTTTCTCTGTGTACGATACTGTATGTACAGTCCTGGCGGAAAGTTTTCAGATCCTCATAAATTTTCCACATTTTGTCACGTTTCACACTCTTCTTAAAGTGGATTCCGATTTCCCCCCCCCCCCTCATCATTCTACACACAATAATGAAAAAGCTAAAACAGGTGTTTTTTTGTTAATTAAAAAATTAAGGCTGAGCGCATGTGCATCCTACTCCTGTCAGTGGTCCGGATAATCAGTTCCTTTCTTTGTTTGTTTTGGCCTGATAGATGAGTCAGTATGGAGGGGAAATTGAGGCAGATAAAAATAAAAAGACTATCCTGAGTGAAAATCTCCTCCAGACTGCTCAGGATCTCAGCCTGGGATGAAGGTTTACAGTTCAACAAGACCATGACATAAAGCATAATGGCAGAAAAAAACACAAGAGTGGCTTTAGAATAACAGGACCTGACCCCAATAGTGCACCACTGGAGAGAGCTGAACTGGGCGTGTACTGACCCTGGCCTGCTCAGTCTGACTTCTGCCAAGAAGAAACTTCCAATAGGAAGATGAGCCAAGCATCATTCACCAGTAGACTTGAGTCACCGCTACCAAAGGCGCTTTAACAAAGTATGAAAGTGATGGGTCTGGATACGTCTGTAAACGGGGTATTTCTGATTATTTATATATTTGGTGACCAAAAGTGAAACGGTCATACAGTACTTCTTCCCTGCTTACAGAATCGTAATGAATTATATGTTTATAGAAGTCATTTATTGCTTAAAAGGATTGTGTCCGGAGACCGGTGCATGTTTTTTATTTGTATTTTTTTACCCCATGATTCAGTGTGCTGTTTGTTTTAGAGATTTAATAATGGTCCCCTCTGACACTGACAGGAAATTGGACAGTTTGGCTAAATAAGGTTTGGCTTCAGAAAACACTGAGTTAAAAGAGTAATACCTTATTTAGTCATTTAAAATGCAGGTAGGAAGCATGAGTTTCAACCGCAGTTCTGGCTATTCTAAAGAAAACAAAGAGATGAGCTGTGCCAGTAACATTTCATCATTTCCACAAAGGAAATTTCCACTTTGTTTTTTTTCTTGATTTTCTCCCTAATTTAGTCATCTCCAATTCCTCCCCGTCACCAGGGGGTCCCACATTAAGGCTACCACCACCACTCAGTCAGGAGGGCCGAAAACGCGTTTCCTCCGAACCACGTGGCGCCGGCCGACTTCATTTTTATCGAACTGCTCACTGCTAACTCTCAAAATTAGCATATTATTATTCATTTTTCTGATCATTAAAAACAACTGAAAACAGTCATAAAAACATGTGATCATGTGTATCTGTGCGATTTCTTTCCTGTGTGGCCCRTTGTTTAGATGTCATGTTTGTATAGTTGGTTRAAATTAAAATCCRGGYAGGTTTACAGTACCTATACTGCATAATCCTGAGCCCTGTGTATGATTATTAAGAAACAGCAAAACAAATAATGGCTAAAACGCTCTGAGGTTTAAGGTCCTAATTAGCATATGGTTTAGATGACAATCACATTTTACATTTGCCACTTCTACAGTAGTTTAAACCTCATTGAATCCTGCTATTGAAGAATAGATTGTTAAAAAAGCAGTCCGGATTATTCCTTGTTGYTGTTTTGAAGATAAAATCAGATAATTATGGTCATTTTGAAACAAGAGATGCTCTTGGAAGTCATTTATTCCTAGATTGTACTTGGAGACATAACCTGTATGTTTCTTTTGTTTTTTTAATTTATTTAGCAGCTTGATGAACAAGGTGTACTGACTACAATGTGTTTCCCCTCTGGATTCAGCACTATTATGCTAAGACAACGGTTAATTAAGAGGAAGCTGAAAGAAGTACAGAGAAAATCCGGTTCAGTCTAGAAGCAGTGACGCTTATTTGGCCTGTTTCTGTAGCGTGGAGACAAAAGCTGAATAGAAACCTTTGAGAAAGTGAAGAACATTTAAACAATGCCAAGAAGAAATCACTCGACCATACTCCTCTAGCTGTCTAATGTTCCCAGACACGAATACACGAATCTGATTTAAGCATGCTCCAAATAGACACGACTAATATGTAGAATCTATCAGACACTCCTCCAGCATCCTGATGATGTGACGTCGTTGTTTGTCTCTTATTCWGGGCTAAATTCTCCATTAWRATTCACTTACTTTCACTTTGTTTCMCCCTCGTTTTCCCTGCCAGTTCTGGTGCTATTTTTGTTCAGACCCTGTGTAATTCTCACACTTTTGTTTTTGCTTTTGTTCTGAGCCTCTCAACCCAAAGCAGAAGAATCCACTGGGAGCATAAAACTGAAAGCCTTCTTTGTTAGCTAGTTTGCTTTTCCTCACCCGGGATGCCCCAGGTTTCTGACACCACAGGCACCAGTTTGATGGGACAAACCATCTACTTGTACTAAATTCCAAGCAACTTGGCATGCTCTCCTAGGTTTGCCAGATCCCTCCACCAAGGTGTACCTGTGAATAACTTTGTTTGCAAACTATTCCCAGTAGAGCTTCTAATGCACCGATCCATCGCATGCCATTGAGTTAAAAACATTTCGCTTCACATGTCACAGACACTRTGTCTGACACAAGATGATCCCATAAGATCGTGCCATGTTGTATCGACTTCAGCCGTCCCAATCCAGATGTTTCCCCACACACTTGCATAACTGTAGATTCTGAAAGGAATTGTCGTTTGGAACAAAATGTATCTCCCTGATCCATCACCAACGTAATGTCTGCATTTGTCCTATTCTTCAGCTTGAGCGGGGATTTTCTCACGAACCCTTTGAACCCAACACATCCAGCGTGACTGGCCAGCAGAACACAATCTGGACTTTTTTTTTTAGACTGATCAAAGATATGCTTTTCATTCTGTTTTCATATCCAGATTTTATTTATTCTGTTACAGTAACAAATGTTCTACTTTATTTGCATTACTTTAATGCAAATAAAGTAAATATTATTCTTTTTTCCAGCTGCCATGAAGTGTTTGAAAACCAAACCCAGTGCAATTTAGTATTTTTTTTTTTAGTTTCCCTAGTTCTGCATGTTGTAGCACATAAACATGTTTCCTTGCCAGTGTGTGGGCTGAAACTGTTGAACATCTTGTCTTACAGATGGGGTGAAGAGTTTAACCTGGCCAAGCACCCACAGGTGAGTAACTTCCATCACAAAAATTCATCAGAGACCAAAAAGTTTACTTTAAAAATGTAACCAAAAAAAAAACAAAAAACAAATCGATCTGGAGCGTCGTTAAAGACAATAGATAGAAAGCATTAGAGAGCAAGGATGCTGAAGTTTCTAACCGTTTTTCTTTGGAATGAATGATCTCTTCACAGGGCACAGAAGTGAAAGCGATCACCTACTCGGCCATGCAGATATACGACAAGGAGAAGCCGGAGATTTTCGTCATCATCGACATATGAGAAAGATGGTTTCTGTTGTTAGTTCGATCACATCGCGTAACCATTTTACTTAAGACTTTATACGTTTTGAATGATTTCAAAAAACACCAAAGCATTGAACAGATGCTCTGCCGTAAAAGCTTTGCTGTTTTTTTCTCCCCCTTTTTTCCCTTTTAATTTAATTAAAGCTAAAACCTATAAAACAACAGACTTTTTATTGACTGTTAAAAGTATTCAGCTGGTCTGTTTTGCACCACTTTTCCATCAGTGTCGTGTGCACTGAACTGATCACTGAACCATTATATTTGCGCTTTTTGATATACATGATGCTGTATGTAAAGTATATGAAGATGTGAAGATGTCATGAATTGCGTAAATGAGTTTAGACCCAAACTAATCATGTTGCTACAAAACTTCAGCTAACTGGTTAACATGGATTTATGTTCATGTCCATATTTGGCACAATGAATCACTTCCAATAAGTGTACGAAACTTGACAACTTCATTGCTTATTTATTGTTCAGAAAAGGTTTTAATAAATAAAAATAAAATATAAAACAATAATGTTGGAGAACCTTTTGTATTTTGTCCACTTTGCAAATCCAACACAGCCTAGATAATGTTTTGATCAAGTATTTTAATGGCACAAGAATACAGCAAATGTAAAAAAAAAAAATAAAAATAAAACTTGTGCTTAGATTTTGGTGGCCTCGGTCTGGCCTTGGTCTCGAAGTATTAATGCCAAACTATTAAAGCAGGCGTGTCATTGTTTGCATGACTATTTGTTCCCATCCCAGTGGAAAGCAAGGATTACACCAAAACATCATAAAAGTCATAATAGAAGTGATGCCCTACCCTCTACAGAGCACAAGCTCTCACCACTGGTTCAGGGGAAATAATACAACATCACAAAGCAATGACCTTCATAACCACCACCCATCTGAGCTCGCGGAGCAATTGGAGAAGTTGTAGGTGGTGGTCTGGCTCTCTCTCACCCACCATCAGGGTCAGTGCACAAAATGGTGTGACATCTGTTTAAAGAATGGCTCATTTGTCTACAACAGTTCTCGAGACATGGAGAATCTCTTTTAAGATCTTTCCGTAATCATGGTCAGATTAGTGCAACTCATAACTGTATAGAGCTGTACATGACATCTAATTTATCTCCTATCTCCCTTTAATAATTAAAYGGAACATTAACGGGAACCATGGGCATGGTAGGGAGTAGCCACAAGAGCAACAACAACAACATTCACTCGAACCAGTCAAGGCTAAAATAAAAACTCCCTTAACGCTACGTATGTAAGGGAGAATTTTTTTTTTCAGATTACATCATGACCTAAAGATTTTAGGTCTGAAAAAGACTCGGCTTAAAGACTGTCCCAGTTTGCTTTATAGATATTTGCATAATTATCAATTTAAAGCAATTAATGCGTTCATCTCRGCCAGGGAAGCAGCGAGGGGAACAACATGCTAAGTTTTAAGAAGTTTATTTAATAATATTTAAGTATCTGATCACCATCTTTTTTTTTTCTTCTTTTTTTTGTGGTGTTTTTTGATGTTGTTGTTGTGGCTTCGAATACTTTAATTACAAACAGAAGCAAAATTGCACATTTTAAGTCCAAAAAATTGACAAAAAAGGAACAACATGCTCAATTGACTTCATTACATAATTAAACTTTATTAAATTTATTACAGAAATAATATCTTTTAACATGAAGACACACACATAATGAACAGCCTRTTGGAATATTTCATAYGAGTATATATAGAATTTGGAACAAAATATTTATCGCATTTTTTATGAAAGCAAATACCACAATCAATATCCATTCAGCAGATCAGACTAAAAGATTGAGAAATAATCAGTTTTTACGAGTAAACCGGGTCCTTTGCAAATAAATCAAGGATGATGATTGAACTTGTGCAGCCTGCATTTCTGCTAAAACAGTAAATTAATTCATTAAAAAAGCCTTGGAATTATTTGTCCACTAAGTTYATCAATGTGATGTTTTATGACGTGTGTGAAATGGCGATGGTTGGAAACGTGACAGATTTAACAACAGAGGAAATAACTGTTTCGTTTAAATGATGCAAACATTACTGGGAAATCTGTTGAGAGAAGGCAAAGTAACCTTGCAACTGAAATTTTAAGGTTCATGACTCTCTTGGTAAACACTACTGGAGAAACACTCTAAGAACAACAAAAAAAAGGCTGTTTCCATGTTTTTTTCACAGTTCAATAACAGCGCCGTGATGTCAGCTTGATTTTAACACTCATTTGGTACACTTCATTCAGCTTAGCTATAACTTGCACACATTGTCTCCCAAATATACCATACCTCTTGCGCACATCTTTTTTTTATTTTATTTTACAAAATCCGTTCCCACCCCAACAAAAAACACAATTAGTGAACAAATAGTTTAAAATGTAAAATGACTAAATAAAAGATTGCTACCATTGTCACATTTTTTATCTGAAGTGATAAAGAAAAGCTACTTTTTTGTTACCTCGCTTTTGATGTAAATCACTGGCAAAAATGATACAGTTCAACAGAGAGATATTGAATTATAGATTCCAAAATTTCCAGACACCAAGTGTTAAAGAATAAAATAAAGTACAATCGATTCTCTTAAATCCGATCATTTTTAATTATTTATCATTAAGGGATGTTGGCTACTAAGTCTACTAAGGGTTATTTCCTTATAGCTGACCAACATAGTCCCACTTGCGCTAACATAGGAATAAGAAAGGAATAATAGGAATGCATTTGTGCGTTATGTTCATCTCAAGCATTAACTCAGAAGTATAACCATTTTGTAAACGATTTCAGCAGCCTATATTATCCCGCACGGAGCAGCACACACCAGTGCCTAATTGGTTAATTGATTATTGAGGTTCCAGTAATAATAATAATAATAATAATAATAATAAAAGGTCTGTTATGTTGCATTCATGCAGTCTTCGGCATAAAAAGATTCGAACCATGCACAAGAATTAAAGTGCTTATCTCTAAGGCACAAATAGTTCCCATCGTCATTAGACCTTCTGACGCGATTAGACGCAGAACAGTCAGCACTTATGATCAGGCTTTGATGTCACTGAAAGCACTTTGAGAGGTAAAAAGTTTCATTTTAAACAAATATCCTGGCATTCTTTCATCGTTTTACAAAACAAAAGTAATTTGTTTCATTAAGAATCTTGTTCTTCAGAAGGCTTGGTCTACAAACTCATTCATCATCTTTACTACTGTATCCTGTCAACATGGTCACRGGGGACCTAGGCCACTAGTTGGGGTGCACAGAGAATGCCAATTAGCCTAATCTGCATGTCTTTGGACTGTGGAAGGAAACTCACCAARTACAGCGAGAACAGGCACACCGGATCCTGGAGGTGCAAGGCGACAGTGTTAATCACATGCCACCTGCTCTACATACTAAAAAGCAACAACAGCAACAACAAAAAAAACCTTTAAATGTACACTGTCTGCGCAAGTCAGTATTTCAAAAGGATCAAACTATTAGCCTGTTTCATGCACCAAAAAAAAAAACAATTTGAAATGAATGGAATTTGGTTAAGAACAAAGTTAACACATGCTGTGTGGCCCTAAGGAAACCACATAATTAGGGATAATATAGATTGCACTTTGGAGTGATGGAAACCGGTCATGTGACGCTATTCCAGCATAATAGGCATGTCAGGGTAAGGGTAGTGGCCACTGTACAAGCCYCTCGAGACAGTTTTATCATCTGGGGTTGCTTCAGTAGGTCAGGTCTAGACTCAGCAACATTATGTGGCAATAAAATAAAGTCAGCTGACGACCTGAATGTACTGAATGACCAGGTTATCACATCTATGGAGTTTTTTTCTCCCCTGATGGCCATATTCTAGGATTTAAGTTGTGAAAGTGTGGTTCTGGGAGCATTAGGAATGATTTACACCAACACACTGCACTCTAATTAAGGGTACAGGATGTCAGCGAGATCTTTTGTTTGGCCGGGCAGTGTAATAAAAAAAAAGTGATCAGCAGTTATCAGAAAGATTGGGCTAGCAAAAAATAAAATCAGTCCTAAGTTTATGTCCTAAGTTTATGTCTTCCAGTTTATCTTTTCTATAAAGCATAGCCAAACCAAACCTGCAGCAATCAAGACGAAGAGTAAAGAAATCACGACAGCTACGATGGCTACCTTTAAGCAGGAGTTCTGTTCACCTAGAAGAAAAAGAATGGAAATGAGGTCGGAAACAAAATAAGGATATTTGTCATAAATGAGAAGCTAAACAAAACCCAAATTAATGAAAGCAAGGGCTGAATTTCCAACATCATCATTTTTTGTTGGTATATTTCAATATAAGCACATTGTGTTTACAATTTGTCGTACCTTCTCATAAAAGGCAAAGCACAGTTTAAKAAAATGTCAGTATGGCTTATTAGGATTGACTGAGCATCTTAGAAATGGTCCAGAATAAAAAAGGGAGASATGAGTTGACCAGCATACAAATGTAAAAGGACTGAAAGTCTGATCCATGTCATCACAGTGACCATCTGTACAGACACAAAGCTGTTACGCCTCAGGTCACTTCCTCAGCATGGGATAGGATAAGTATAATCTCAATACCCAGGAAATTGGTAAAAAAAATAAACATACCAGCCCATAAAGACATCATGACTCTGTGGGAAAGTGTCACTTCCCATCAAGACCCAGGGCTGTTAAATCTATCTTTTTCTATCAGGGTACTGAATTACAGCTATGTACACCTAGCAGGTTGCTAGGAGACTGAAGCCATGTAGAGTCTGTAGTGCTGAATGGTTTTCCATTATAAATCATTCAGAAACTACCCCAAATACCAGCGAAGGTACAGGTGCACATAATGAGCTCTCAGCCACTAATATGACTCCCACAATACACGCTGTGTGAACAGAACAAAGAGGCTCTGTTAGTCTGTGTAACATGACCTTGATGTCTTTGTTTTACTCGTATAAACACACACTCACCAACAGAGGGGCCAATACACATGGAAATTGCATTTGTATGCATGCATACCCTTGTAAAATAGATATATTTGGTATTATAAAATACATTTTACATTTCTATTGATATGAAGTTTAAAAAAAAAGAAAAAAAAGAAAAAGCTTTAACATTTATATGTATATCTAAAGTACTTACCAGTGAAGCTGACAGGCCTGTGCAGGTATTGATGCAGTAGCTGGTTTTGGAGAATAAAGGTGAAGTTGAGGGCGGTTTTTGGTGCTGTATAACTGCTTTTAATATAATAAAGTCCTT
The DNA here is from genome assembly GCA_003987875.1 of Clarias batrachus. Classification (NCBI taxonomy): domain Eukaryota; kingdom Metazoa; phylum Chordata; class Actinopteri; order Siluriformes; family Clariidae; genus Clarias; species Clarias batrachus. The sequence goes on from QMIH01001902.1 coordinate 14,957, forward strand.
TTTCTTCAATCGGTTGGATTGAGGTCTGTATGTTACTGCTGAGGTTTTTGCCATTTTCTTCTTTCCACGTCACCTCGGGTGCAGGGAATCCCTCCGTCTCATACTGCACCATAATGTCAGAGGAGTTAACATTGATGGTTAATCTTGGTTCTGTGTAGAAAGCTGTGGGAGGGGGAGGGGGAGGGGTGGAATGTGGATTAGGAGTGGATAGGTAAAGAAAATATCTGTGAGGTTCTAGGAAATCCTGTCAAATATCACTGAATTCTGGAAAACATTTTGACCAACTGTTTTTCTACTGATAATACATTCGTATGATTGTAAACGTACAGCACCTTTATATAGTTTGTATACATGCCCACATTCACCTGTAGACTGGCTCGTTATCTCATTAGCAGAGGTGGGTAGCAACGAGTTACATTTACTCTGTTACATTTACTTGAGTAACGTTTTGAAAAAAAATTACTTCTATGAGTAGTTTTACCGAACCATACTTTTTACTTTTACTTGAGTAGATTTGTGAAGAATCGCTACTCTCACACAGCTACATTCGGATACACTCGACTCGTTACTTTTCTAATCTTTTATTCGACACTTTAGATATTTTTTTGTGTTTGCCAGAGAAATGCAGCCGGTGGATCTACCATGTGACTGTGTTTCACCAATCAGACGTAGCAACAATAATCACATGACCCCATTTGACCAATCAGCAGTGGTAGACAGTGAAGCAACCATGTCGCGGTTAGTTTAGCTGTTTTATTTAATGTTGCAGTCTTAACATATATAATAAAACTAATATATATCATTTTTCTTACATTTGTTCTGCTGGACACAGTTTATGGTTAAGTGAGACTCTTGTACATGCTGTATGTTCTAATATTATTTTCTATCTGCTGAGTCATTTGTAGAGCAACTGAATATACAGGAAATGGCTCATTATGTATATCTTACACTGTTCAAACGTATATATGTTACCTACAGTAAGTAAAGGGAGATTAGGGAATGTGTGTTTCTTATTMCTTAATTTGGTATTTTGTAAATATATTTAGTTTTATTAATTTTATTTCATTTATTTAATTATTTGGAAATGTTGCAGTTTGTACATTATTTTATCATTTTGTCTGACTGCTTATATAATTTCTAAAAAAAACGATTATAATAATAAATCGGACATTATGATTGAAACAGTTACTCAGTACTTGAGTATCTTTTCACCAAATACTTTTCTACTCTTACTTGAGTAATATTTTCGACGGCTACTTTTTACTTCTACATGAGTAATATTATTTTGAAGTACAGCTACTCTTACTTGAGTAAATCTTTTGCCTACTCTACCCACCTCTGCTAATTAGACGATCATGTGGCAGAAGGAGGCATAAAATGCAGATACAGGACAAGAGGTTCAGTTCATTTGCACATTAAACATCGGATTGGAGCAAAATCTTATGCAGCTAGTGCTGTGAACCCTAGATAGAATGTTCATTTGATTTAATCCACAGCACTAAAGTTTATTGTCTGATTTGTCGCACATTTCTTACATTCTGCAATGCTGTGCAACATGTGATTGATTTGATTAAATTTCATGTCTGGCTCGAAGTGCTAATCTTTAGTCCTGACAATCTTCTGCTCCACACTCTGCAAATATTCATATTTTTAAGAATCACCTCTTTCTTTTCTACAAACCCYGATTCCAAAAAAGTTGGGACTGTACAAATTGTGAAACAGAATGCAATGAAGTGGCAGTTTCAAATTTCAACATTTTATTAAGAAGAGAATATAGATAACATATCAGATGTTGAAAGTGAGACATTTTGAAATGTCAGGCCAAATATTAGCTCATTTTGGATTTCATGAGAGCTACACATTCCAAAAAAGTTGGGACAGGTAGCATTAAGAGGCCGGAAAAGTTAAATGCACACATAAGAATCAGCTGAAGGACCAAATTTGCAACTTGACTCAGAAGTCAAGATTGGCAGAAAGGAGTTTCTCAGAGAAAAATTGCAAAGAGTTTGAAGTTATCATCGTCTACAGTGCATTATATCATCCAAAGATTCAGAGAATCTGGACCAATCTTTGTGCGTAGGGGTCAAGGCCAGAAGACCATACTGGATGCCCGTGATCCTCGGGCCCTTAGACTGCACTGCATCACATGCAGGAATGTTACTGTAATGGAAATCACAACATTGAATTCAATCCACTGTGCCATTCGCCGTTGCCAGCTAAAACTCTATAGGTCAAAATAGAAGCCATATCTAAACAAGATCCAGAAGCGCAGGTGTTTTCTCTGGACCAAGGCTCATTTAAAATGGACTGTGGCAAAGTGGAAAACTGTTCTGTGGTCAGACGAAACAAAATTTGAAGTTTGTTTTGGGAAACTGGGACGCCATGGACAAGGACAACCCAAATTATTATCAGAGCTTAGTTCAGAAGCCTGCATCTCTGATGGTATGGGGTTGCATGAGTGTGTGTGCATGGGCAGCTTACACATCTGGAAAGGCACCATCAATGCTTAAATGTTCTAGAACAACATATTCTCCCATCCAGACGTCGTCTCTTTCAGGGAAGACCTTGCATTTTCCAACATGACAATGCCAGACCACATACTGCATCAATTACAACATTGTGGCTACGTAGGAGAAGGATCYGGGTGCTGAAATGGCCAGCGTGCAGTCCAGATATTTCACCCATAGAAAAACATTCATCATAGCGATGATGTGACAAAGRAGACCTAAGACGGTTGAACAACTAGAAGCCTGTATTAGACAAGAATGGGACAACATTCCTAAACTTGAGCAACTCCTCAGTCCCCAGACATTTGCAGACTGTTATGAAAAGAAGAGGGGATTCTTCAGTTTGCACCGTGGTAAACATGGCCTTGTCCCAACTTTTTTGAGATGTGTTTATGCCATGAAATTTAAAATCTATTTATTTTTTCCTTACAATGATACATTTTCTCAGTTTAAACATTTGATATGTCATCTACATATCAAATGTATGTTGCATTCTGAATAAAATATTGAAATTTGAACCTTCCACATCATTGCATTCTGTTTTTATTCACAATTTGTACAGTGTCACAACTTTTTTGGAATCGGGGTTTGTACTTTCTTTTGCATCGTTAATATAAATGCAGAAGGAAGGAAAAAAGAGGAGGTGATACCTTCAAAATATGAGTACTTCTACTTATGTTTTTCAAGGAATTTATGTCATGTGTCAAATTTAACATTGCAAAAGGATTAGCCAGAGTGTTGTAGATCATCTGGGATTGTCATTATGACTGTCAGTAGTATTAATACCAACCATCCATCCACCTAAGAACCTCTGTAGTCCAACTAGGAAGACTGTGGAGGCCAGTGGTGATTAGTGTATTAATGGTCACCACTATGATCCCAAGTTGGACTGCAGAGGTTCCTAGATGGATGGTGTTAACCAGCGACTGTGATGGCCAATGTATCGATCTATTCTAGTATCAATTCTTTGGTAGGACCTTCAGTCAATTCATTTACAAGCTGATGTAAATRGTGGCTAAGTCTGCAACTAGCCAAGATCAGGAATCTGATGCTATAGTGGACAGAAACTCACCAAAACTAGACAGCTAAATATCAGAGAGATGTCACCTGGTTGCCTGGTTTTGGTAATTCTGTGCCCACTATAGCATAAAATTCCTTTAAAGTGTAAGAACTTCTGGCAAAACAGAAAGTTCATCTAGCAGAACATGTCAATATCTGACAATGTGAAGGGTTTTTCCCAGACCACAACCCATAAAATAATGAAAAAGAAAAGCCATGCATGCACTAAATAATTATTAAACCACTGGTACAGATTCCAAAGAAGATTAAAAGTCTGTGTTTACCTCCGTAGTCCAGTTGTAATGCTGCTTTGTCGGTTCCCCTGGACGTGCTCACGGTGCAAAGGTAGCGACCAGCATCCTTCACTCCTACGTTCTCTATCCTTACTGAAGCATTTCCTTTGCTCAGCTCAGTCACAAACAGTGAAGTACGGTTCTCATATGCAGAGTCCTGCACAGCCAGCTGGTCCTGCTCGTAATAGAAGCTGTGGACCACGCGGTTATCCTCCTGCCGCTGCCATGTCACTACCAGACTGTTAATGTCAGGGTTTGGTCCAAAGTCGGGTGAGAACGCACAGCCCAGAACCACAGCGTGGCCTCGAGCGGCTGCCAGACGATCTGATGGTACCGTCACTTTTAGGACGTCTACGAAAGGAAGATGTGTTCGTTTGCGTGAGAAGAAGTTTGAATAATGAGACTAAACTTGCGTTATATTTATAAATGGCTTACAGTGGTTGATATTTTTCCACCTGCTTTATGAAAACTGATAAAGATATTTAGATGTCTGATTAGAACTGATTAAGCTCTGCAGGAACTCTGTCCTGCCAACACTGGGTGTAATCCGTGCATGGATGGTTTGCCATCATTTGATCATGGTGCATTCATTTTTTCACATTATTTTTATATATAAAAAATATATTATAGTATATAGATTCCGCATTAGTCCTTTAACACTGATAGTGTGAAGATTTTAATGATGAAAAGAATCAAAGCTCAAGGCCAATTCTCTTTCATTCAAAACAAACAAAAAARCCCCAAAGGATTGTTATCTTGATGCTGAAAATGACCTCTCTGTGGGCTAGACTTGTATACTGTATATAAATAGTCATGATATAAATCTCAAAAACCATTTAATCCAAAAGCCAGAAAGAGACAAGACCTTTACAATACTCCCAGTGAAACATATTTGAATAAATTTAAAACAAAGCTATTTAAAATCCCTTAAGAATGTTATATTCACAAAGCACTTGGATAAATTTATCACAAAGCTCTCGTGATTGTTTTCTTCTGTCACCTGCTTGCCAAATATTTCTGCCTTTTTTTTTCAGCTTCTTATCACCTGATATGTATTGAGAATATTTTTTGCGACAAATATACTGTATATAACATATAAATATGTATAAAACGATCGATTCAGTTTTTAAGTTTGCATTTTGATTTGCAGTGAAGCATTTGATAATCCTGCTCTTCTGTAAGCTGTGATTCGTGAAAAAAAAAAATAGGACTGTAAATAACAATCTTATTATAGTGCGGCTGAAGGCCATGACATTCCCAAAGAGCTGGACACCAAAGCATCAATTTAGTACGTACCAGATTCCAAATCAGAGAGGGAAAGGGGAGCATGTCATGAAGAAGAGCTAGAAAATGTGTGTGACCAGTATATGGTGCCATTTACTGTCAATTAAGGAAAATCTGGATTAAATAGAATGAATGGAATAATGAAATATGAAATTTAAAGAAATGATGCCAACATTGTTCCCAAATGTTGGTACATGTTATAATATCTTGTCCTGAGACATTTTTTAGAAAAATAACATAAAGTAAAGTTAAACGTTGAGACAGGATCAGACCTTTTGGGGACATCATACATGAGATTCTGCCTTTTTATTTATACTATGATTTTAATATTAATTTTATTATTAACAAATTAATGATGTTAATTATATTCTGATTAACACTGACATCTGAAGTACTACTAGTAAGTAACATGATTTTCAAGCCACATTTTCTGAAAGTAGAAAAATAGAATTTGCTATGTGGTTCGCCTTGCTCACTGTATCTCTTTCGTTGTGCTTTCAACTAAAAGTTATAAATTATACATTCTGCATATGGTTGTTAAATCCTTTGGTATTTGAAACCTGCGCCACAAATGAAATCAAAATGTGTTTTTGTTGCTGTAATGATGTTCTGACCTAACTGTAACAGTAAAATGCTGAAAAAAATAAAATAAAAATAATGTTCAGCTTTTGGACTGCTAAGAATAAATTTAGGGGTGCTTGATTTTAGACCAATTTTAAACTGTGTTTTAAATAAATAAATAAATAAATAAATAAATAAATAAGTAATTTCACTGTCACATAATTTCATGATTTTGTTATTTAACAGGCAAATAATCTTTCCTGCCTTAAAGTTCTTTTGAAGAAAGTTTAAACGTTTTAATTTAAAGAAGGTTACATACCCATTGCTATATTCTAAGTGACTCTAAGAGATGTCTAAGCACTTTTCGTATTTTATCAGATGTTACGATCATTTCCTTATGTCCAGTGCCAAGTTTCTCTGAGGACTTTCTTGCAAAAACGGTAGAGATCAATAGATGAGGTCACCTACCTGCATATGAACAACAGATGCTAAGGAAAAGAACAGTAGCATGCTGTAATGCATACTGGAAGATTTCTGCCCTGTAACGTCCTGCTATGTCCATTCCTGTCTCTTCTGCACACACTCCTCACATGTAGACAAATGGAGCATGGCTTAAAAGGCAAGGTCTATAAATGCAGGCTTTCAGCCCCTCCTACCAAGGGAGGCTCTCCTTCTATTAGGTTTTGAGACTTTTCATTTGATTTTCAAAAACCCTCATTTACGGCAAATATTTATTTAGTGCGTCAATATGATGAATATCAAAAGAGTTTTTCTCTTCCACTTCCACTGGTCAGTAGTTTCCGTACGACTTGAACAGGTGTTTCAACAGGGTTATTGTTTCTATAGAAACAAATAATAACTGTGATAATGATTTTTAAGTATGTTGAGAGAAAGAGAGAGTTTGGTCTGATTACAGGAACATACTCAAACTGTCCTGTGCTATTTTTCAATAAAGTATTCATTTTTATTTTTTTTAGTTCAAAATAATTATTTTAGAATTTTTTTATTAGGGATTTTTGCTAGAAGTAGACAAGTCTGTAATGAACAAAATGAATGAACACAGCCTTGACAGTGTTACTGATTTTAATCCTGGTTCATAAAATGTAATGTGGTCATAGTTGTTTGTGTGTGTGAGAATAAAGAAAAACAGCTTTTAAAAAATTTCCACTCTAGGTCACATTTGGACTAACTAAAAGCTGGTTTAGTAGGGTCCCAGTTTGGCATTTTATTAAGCACAACAGATTCCTGGGCTTTGGAAAGAGCCGCTATGGTCCCTTTGTGGGCATTGTTCCTACTGTACAACCTTCTCTTTCTTTTCTTCTTTTTTTTCTTCTTATCTTTGAAAGCAGCCTGKAGACAAAATCAGCCCTGGCATGTTAATTCCATTTTAACCAGTGCTTAAAAAATGTCAGGAATACTTTTATCCAGATAGAGAAAACTGGAGCTGCTGTTACTGTACCTTGAAACCTCAGATTGCGAGTAACCCGGTTTGTGAGCGTTCCATAAGACGAGCAAATTTTTTTTTTATTACATTTTAACCGAGTATCATCGAATAAGCATCTGCTTCTTGTTTTGACAACGAGCGTCACGCGATCACAACTGAGCCAATGGTTCTTCTCTCTCTCTCTCTCTCTCTCTCTCTCTCTCGTGCTGCGGAATTGTGGGTAATCGTCTCCCCTGCTTGGTCTCAGTGCGCGTGCGTCACTCGTGTAGTCAACATCCATGTACGCATATACTGTTTACTATAACCGCGTGTCTGAGCGTAAAGCATCTTTAATTTTCTGTTTGTGTGTGTGTGTAGGACGACTTTCACACACACCCATAACAGTTTACCAAATAGAGTCTTAATCCCGTGAGGGTAAGTCTGTATTCGTTAAACTGGTGTGTGTAAAAGTCATCCTACCCTTCCTCCTCTCCTCTCTCTTGTCTCAATCATTACAGCCACGATTCTTTTCAAAGGTGTTTCCATTATTTCTTATGGGAGAAATTCGCTTTGATATATGAATGTTTTGATATACAAGCACGCTTCAAGAATGATTTATGCTCATGCTCCAAGGTTCCACTGTACCAAGTTACAAATTAAGGAGTACCAAAAGAACTTCTGATTGTTTGAGTGTACTTAGTATGGAGCTGTATGCATTACTAATGGCAATTACTTATTAATGAGCTGAGAAGGTTAGTCACCGAATTTGTAGAGGCTCAGCAGCAGCACTTGGTACAGCCAGAAACACTTGGTACAGCCAGAAGCCACCAGGGTCTTGTGTATGTAATCTTGTTAGCTAACTCAAAAATAAACAGACTGTTGATCCCAGTCTATTTGGGTATCCGGGTAAATGAGAGAGCCGATGAAAAAATTGGATGTTGAGATCAATATCAAATTGGAAAAAGTCAAAGGAGAAAGGCAAAACAACACTGGAAACACGCGTGAGACTTTGAACCAAAAGCGAGAACAAGTAGGTGTGACAACGAAGGGAATATTTGAAAAAAGGGAGTATTACTAGTGTTGGAAACAGTGACCTAAATAACACTATCCATTTTAAAAGGAACCGATATAACACATCCTTTATAGATAGAGGACCAAACAGGACTCTGTGAGGACTGCTATCACTGCTATCCTGCAGGAAATACTGTATATGCACGACTGTCTAGATAAGGTGGCACAGCTCCAAGAACAAGAACTAAGGAGAGTAGAAAGTAATCTCAGAGTCTTTTGAATGGGGAGTCATTTAATGTTGTTTTTGAGGAAGACTAGACTAGAAAGTCAGCTTTAATGGACAGGGAAGCTGAGGAGATTGAGATCTCATGGTGCTGATGTAACCTACATGTGGCGCGGCGGGCATGGTACAGGTTACAAGTCTCACTATGAATAGCTAAAAAGAGTTAAGAAATACATAACGATTACGCCACCCCTTTACAGTAAGGGGAATTACTGTAAGTACTAAATCAACTCAGGCACACAAGTTCGTTACCATGGAGGACAGAGACATGGAATCGGTATACAAAATATTTATTGAAATTACAATAACCAGATAAAACACTTGACAAGACCAAATGACATCACTGGGATGAGCTACACAGCGGAATACCCCAGTAATTATGAGGACACCAGGGCTAACCCRTAGCAGGGTAGGCTAGCTGTAAAATGATTATTCCTATGCCACACGCACACACACGCAAGCACACAATACGGTGAGTGATCACCATCTAACCACACTCCGTGCTCCTGACACCACCACCACGGTATTAAAACAGCTAGCCTTCCAGCTTAGGGGCCTAAAACAACCAGACACAGGAACACACAAAATTACATTAAGCCGCAATGAGAAGCACACTATACAATACTCTTCATTAACAAAAACACAATTGACACTTTACTTAAAAGAAAGACAGAATGTAAGAGAGAAAGAAAGCAAAAACAATTATAAAGAAAACTCAGTGAGGCTAAGCAAACAACCAAAAAACAAGAATAAAAGAAATCATACAACAAAAGCAACCAAAACCCAAAGACAGAAACAATTACAAGTAGCAGCGCCACCGTTATCCCATTCTGCACAAAAAGGCGCTCCCAATGAACTGATTTGTCCTGCAGGTATTGGTCACCGGGCCACCCAAATCAAACAGTTGCTCACAGTCCAAATCTCTGCAGTATACTCAAAGGTGACGGATGCAAAGATGACAGACTCAAACCAGCAGGAAATGACAGCCTGAACACCACCCCAAAGCCAGGGACATGATGTTATTTCAATAAGTAAATATGATTAGCCAAAAATACACAAAATCACTGCAGTGGTAGTCACACAGCTACTGTAGAACATACCTGCTAACCAAGGACCAGGTACAATAAACAATATGGTGAGCTAAAATGCGCGAGCTCACTGTAACATTACCAAAAACGGTTAAACCTACCTGCTAACCAGAGACCCACACACCAAGGGGGCGGAGCTAGCAGTGACGCATCTCAGGTAGCTGAATTGCAGGCTTTATATAAGGGAGTTTAAGGGATATATATAGAAGAGAGTTTAAGGGATATATATATAAAAGAGAGTTTAAGGGATATATATATAGAAGAAAGTTTTTTAGGGATATATATATATAAGGGAGTTTTTCCTTGCCACTGTCGCAGTCACCCTTGGCTTGCTCATCAGAGATATTTCATTCATCATTCACTCTTTCATCTCATTATTATCTAGACACTTTTTTGTCACACATACACATTTCCATAATTTTTCTTTAAAAAAAATGTTTTGTCATTCTTGTTAAGCTGCTTTGAGACAARGAACATTGTTAAAAGCGCTATATAAATAAAAATTTAATTGAATTGAATATAACCTGTACCAAGCTCTGATGTTGTAATGTTGTAAATCATAGCTGGGAACTTACCCACTTGACCACATACAGAAGTCCTACAAGATGCTATATTGAAAGGGAAATGTGTCAAGAAGAAAAATATTGCGTGGAAGTACCAGATACAGCAGACAAAGAGCTCAAGAGATCTATTCTTGTTCCTGTATCTTATGATTTTAATCATATAGCAGGGACAAAACAATGACGAACAACCTTGACTGATAAAGCTGTGGGTTTGTGTGAAAGATTCCGGTAGCTCCACCAACACCTGCTGCTACTCAGAGTAAACTTATAGTGACAACCTGAACAATCAGCAATTTCAGCAAACACAAGAATTCGAAACATGCCTGGCATTTGGTAGGTTATGAAAGATACCATTGTGGTGATATACAGTGACTATTGTCATTCATGCAATAGTATAAGAAGGATGTTGAAAATTCAGCAGCTTGTGAGYGTTAAGCAACTGCTGTGGTGGCACAATGCCTGTGTTGTTATTTTTTCTTTGTGATTAAACTGGAAAAACAATGCTGAGGTGGATGTCGGGAATTCAGCAGGATATGAGTGGAAAGCAGCATTCTGGCAGCATAATGACTGGCACAAAATCTACAACATTTTTATTTGAAAAAAAAAAAAACGGTCTGTTTTAATTTGAAAACACTCTAATATTTTTTATAATGAATTTGTTAAATCCAGTTGTATCTAAAAAGGCAGCACTGCAGAAACATGAACTATTTAATGAAAAAAAATTTTAAATAAAAAAATCTAACTTTTTAATATTATATGWTATACTATTTTTTTATAATTTTATAATATTTTTTTCATGTTCATAGAAACTCTAAATGTGCAATCCAAAGAGGTAGCGACTTCCAGAAAAATTGCAATGACTCAACTGAATAAACATCACAAGATTTAGATTCAGATTTATCCAGTTGGCAGACGCTCCTACAAGTGCTTTGAAGTTTCTGCAAGTATCTGTGTTTTGAATTTGATCTGCGCAGCTACAGAAAACCATAGAAATTAGGAAGGTTGAAAACAAGTTGTGCAGCTGTAATCTCGATCGATTGCTGAGGCCAAATGGTGCACAGAGGCAGATTTGCCAGGAGTGAGTTGCAGTAGTCCAGTCTTGAAATAACGAGGGAATGAACAAGAACCTGAGTGGACAAATTGTTCTTGTTAAAAAATAAATAAATAAATTACACCAGGATGACGGGCAGTGACTTAAAGAGTGATCCAGGTGTTGTCCAAGAAGATCATAAGATCCTGGAAGGAAGATGAGTCACCCACTGGGGATGAACAGCAGCTCAGTCTTACTGAAATTAAGATTCATTTCAGATATCTGCCAGACATGCTGAGTATCTGAGGGTGTAAAGGAGAGAATGAGACCTACAGTAGTAGAGAGAAAGAGGAAGAATTTGGAGTAGCCAAATCAACAGGCTGGTATATGTTTAAAAAGAAGGAATGTACCAGAGAGCTCAGAATATACCCAATGGCCTGGAGGACTACCAAAGTAGTTGTTTGTAGAATTCTTTCCTAAATTAGGAAAAAACCTCATGCCACCATCTAGCCAAAATAACAACAACAACCCCCTGGAAGAGGTAGGAGTATCATTTACAAATGGACAGACATAAATGTAAACACGGATAGTTAACCTCAGTATGCAATAAGAAGAAGAAATTCTCACTCATTGTTAAAAAAATCTTAGCCTACCCAGTTTTGACATAAACAACTTGCACCAAAATGATTGGAATAGAAGGAAAAGCAAAAGGCTCACATTCTAAAGCATAGCACGAATCAAACACCGCACTTATGCTGGCACTAAACAGAAAAAAAGTTCAGTGGGACTTTGGATTATTAGTGTAATTAGTTCTGGAAGCATGCTTGTACATCAAATTTCCCCCATAAGAAATAATGTAAACTCAGATTATTCATTCCACAACCCCAAACCCCCCCACCCCCCCAAAAAAAACAAAAAAAAACAAAGATCTAAAAATAATTATAATAAAATATTTAGTAAAAAAAAAAAAGTACAATTAATACAAAATATAAAGTAAAAATAAACCAAATTAAGCTGCACTTTACCTTACCTAAAGTAAAAATAAATCTAGACAGATAAGTATTTCCATTAGTGTGTAGGGGGGCACACGCGGTGTGCGTGCGTGTTTGTGTGTGTGTGAAGCTAAAGTAAGACGAGAGGAGGAATGACTCCTCCCCTCCTTCCCTCCTCTCGTCTTACACAGTAGCCCTCCCTCCTCTCTTATTTGTGGGGTGACTTTAACACACACACACACTAACAGAAACACTGGTCTATCGCCAAACGTATTTAACAAGGAAACCTCTCTAATGACACTCGAGAGCACACACATGAACAGAATCACTGCTCGGAAGTAAAAATAAAAAAATTTATCTGCACTTTACCTTTGAAAAGAATCGCGACAGAGCAGTGTTTCCATTAGTGTGTGTGAATGCGAGAGGAGGAGGGAAGAGGCACACACTCTCTAATGTCACTTGTGTGCTCACACACATACACTAACGGAATCAGTGCTTTCTGACACAGAAAGAGAGACAGGATCATTAACAAAGAACCACATGTGCGTTAAAGGACGGCTGTGAAAGGATGAGTTTGACAGACACATACACACAAAATTAAAGATGCTTTACGCATACACACGTGGTCACAGTGTTATAGTAAACAGTACACGCGCACACGGATGTTGACTTTACGAGTGACATGCTCGCACTGAGACCGAGCATGGGGGACGATTACCCATAATTCAGCAGTGCGAGAGAGAGAGAAGAACCACTGACTCAGTTGTGATCATGTGACGCTCGGCATCAAAGCAAGAAGCACATGTGTGCTACGTGATACTCGATGATACTTCGTATATCAAGACGTGCTCATTTATCAAGCCAAAATGTATTTACAAATCTGTGGTTCCACTGTAATTCATTAGCACTAGATCATGAAGCCCATCTGGTGACAATGGGGGAAAAATATTCTGTGGCCATGACTTACTAAAGTGTGTGAATCAGATGCTATGTTGTGGTCACAGTAATGAGATAATTTATTTCCCAGATGTGACAGGATGATTGTTGTTTTAAAGTCATGTTGTGTTAAGGCCACAATTTAGTATCTCGTGGCCTTGCCACAGTATATTTTTGTTTTCCCCAGTGTCACCAGAGACTGATAAATCTGATGTATTTGTAGCAGACAGTGAGGGAGTCCTTTACTAATAAATATAGCACATTAGCGTAAGCGCCAGTCGTAGACAGGACAAGAGTTTTTAGAAATATTTAAAAGGTTCAAGCTAAAAATCAGTGATATTATTATTTCAGATTGAAGCCCACATACATGTCTGTCTGTCTTTCTGTACGGAAGAACTCTCTGTCTAATTTAGTTTCTAACGCCTCGTTTACACTTCTTTCACCAACAGCCAAGCCCACTCCCTGTTCGGTAATCAGAGAGTGAATCACAGATGAGAAATCGAACATTAAAGATTACGTATTTTCCTGGCTGATTGACTCAAGAGCAATAAAACTGACTTATAGTTAAACTTCAGGCAGATATCTTAGTACTGCAAAGGTTTCATTAAATTCTGTCCAGCGGCCGATTTAAGAAGCGCCCAAAGTTCAATGTACGCTGCCAAAACTTGTGGTTTATACTCTGGTGATATTGCTGCTCGGAACTTCCCTTCTTCTCAACATATCGGCCAAAAACTGGCCATTTTTTTGAGTAACACTGTACTTTTTCATGAGGTCTGAGACTGAGTATATATATATATATATATATATACATACATACCGTATATAGTGGTGGTGTAAGCGCAGTGTAAACAATGGATACCACTTACTGTAGGAGAAAATGTGAGTCTCTAATAATAAATCTGCCAGTGTGTCTGGTCTCACAATGAAAGCGAGAATAACAGCGTATGCTTATTTTTATGTATATTTCAGCTGACTCTGATTATAGACCGACCTGCCAACAAACCCACAGTATTTTTAGAGATAATTTAACTAGATTACTTGAATGACCGGATGGTGTGTTTTTAACATGCTATTAAAGGTTTGCAGAGATATTCTGTGAAGATAGATCCTTTTAAACTCTACAAGAGTCACTTTATAATGAACTATAAAAGTATGACATCATTTTCTTCAAAAAGGCGAAAAGGTCATGTAACCAGCTCTGTTGTGGACAGTCCGAGTGTGGATTGAGGTTTTCCATTCAACAAGTATTGCTCAGATTGAAGTTAACAAGCAGGAAAAGGAACGTCATCTTGGCATCTCACCATATGATTCATAGCTCCCCAGAGCCTCACCAGGACTGCACCATTCTTTCAAACTTTCCTACTTTTCACATGATTAAAAAGGTATTAATTAACAAGGGATAGTTTAAACATAGCATGTCACTGACAACCATGATGGCTGAACAGCAGGAATAAATAATTTTTCACTATATATTTTATATATATTTTAGTGCTGAGTTATTTTCAAGGTCAAAACTGGGTGTAGATTGGTGTGTTAAAAATGTTTCACATAAGCACGGGTACTGTAAGTCAGTTAACAAATGATTAAATCACATAAGTCTGTAGCTTGTTTTGTAGTAACTAATGATGATTTGACTCTTGTATTCATCTGGTGCTCGATGCTGCTGATGAGAGAGCGCGGGTGCAGTTGCTATCCTCTTTGAGGCAGCAGTGGGACGGGAGCGTCCTACAGCATCTCTACGGTTAGAGGAGGTTCCATCCCGGGATGTCCAACCCGGCTCACTGGTGCTCCTCTGGCTGCTACCACATGGGAGCATGCTGCAACCCCTGATGAGGAAAAATAAATCATTAGAGCTAATCAGGATGTTACTGGATAATTGTTATCAAGGATATTAGGAAAATGTAAATAAAAACAGACATATTATCAACTTTCATATAGTTTTAAAGACTAAAATTTGTACTGACAGAAAAGTCTCAAACCTGATTCCAGACATGGAGAGTAGTTGATCACCACGGCCCGGGCCAGGGCCACCGACACCCTGGACTGGGTGCACCCTGAACACCATTCAGGTACCCCATGTACATTAAGGGTTCCTGGCGCATCTCCTCCATGTTGTCCACCTGAAAACGAGCAGAAAGAATGCTTATAGTACAGCTGTGAAGACTGAAATCAACTTGTTCCACTAGAAACTGAATCAGATAATAGCTTTAATAGTACGAGATCCTTCATTCAATTATTCACCCTTAACTGACACAAATCTAAAATGTCCCCTCCTGGACAGACTATGATTTTTTTCTGCTGCAAAAATGTGACTTGGTCATTTGAGGAACTTCTTGACCTCATCCACCGTATGAGCCATACGCAGGTAATATTCAAGAATCTGAGCAAACACTTCAATGTACATGTGCCGTTCCGTTCAGGTGGGTACATCTGGGCTCTCCTCCATTTCCACAGCTCTTATTCCTAATAATAATATGGAAGAGAAACAGACTTCCTTCCTCATATTTTATGAACATCATAAGCAACACGGTGTATGTACATATTATTGATCTGACACAACTAAACACTGACACCTTGTGACTGAAACCTGAGAAAGGAAACAGGATCATGCACCCCTCTGTAGGCTCACACCTACTTTACCCAGTTACCGTTCCCACAAACACAAACCAAATGAACTGTTCTTTATTTTTACTCACGTTTGGCCGGTGTTGATGTCAGGCTAAGACCACAATGGTAGTTAGGAGGGTTTGGGATCRTTTATTATTACATTGGCAGCATGGTGGCTTAGTGGTTAGCAGTGTCGCCTTGCACCTCCAGGGTCCAGGTTCAGTTCCTGCCTCGGGGTCTGTGTGTGTGGAGTTTCCATGTTCTCCCTGTGCTTTGTAGGTTTCCTCCAGTTTCCAAAGACAGGCAGATTGGCRTTCCCAAATTGCCTGTAGTGTGTAAATACGTGTACGAATGTTGACCGGAGATCCTACCACCATCTTAAAAATGGGAATAAATTCAATGGTCGCAACTGGTCTCCTCACTACTAGTGCCTAGMTGGACTTGAGAGGTTCCTAGATGGATGGATTATTGCATTCGTGGAAAACACAACCCGCCGTTGAGCCAAGTCATTATGACTAAAGGTTAATACAATTATTTCCATTCAAGGTCAATGGTCTGAAACGACTGGTGACATGCAAATTACTTTTATTAAACTTGGCAGTCTGAGACAAAATACTTTCAAAACTATAGGGAAAAGTGCCAGTGTTTGACTGCAATCAGATGCTTAAAAAAGCAACTCTAACTTTAAAGCAACTTATAGTCAAATGTCAGAAACATTCAAAATACATTATGTTAGTGCCAAAGTGAGCAACAAAAAACACCTGTAAACTTTATAATGTAAAAAATTGGAGTTGTTTAGGTTCATGAGCTTTACAGGTGTTTTAGAAGAACTTTCTCTTGACTACAAGAGAAAAATCTTCTTTGACGGATTTTCACGTCTAAGCAATAAGTATTYGTCTTGATACTTGAACAAACAAATTAAAGTTAAGTTAGCCTTTATTGGTCACACATACATTACTGCACAGTGAAATTCTTTAATCTTCGCATATCCCAGCTTCTTGTTAGTAGCCCGGGGTCAGAGCGCAGGGTCAGCCATTTTTTACGGCGCCCCTGGAGCAGACAGGGTTAAGGGCCTTGCTCAAGGGCCCAACAGCAACAACCTGGCGGAGCTGGGGCTCGAACCACCGATCTTCCAATTCGTAACTCAGAGCCTTAACACACTGAGCCACCACTGCCCCAAACTTAACTTCCCTGACCGGGAATCGAACCCGGGCTGCGGCGGTGAGAGCGCCGAATCCTAGCCGCTAGACCACCAGGGACTTTTTATTTTATTCATTTTTTTTTATTATTTTAAACAAACTGACCTTAAAGGACAACACAATACACTGTAATAATGAAATGATTTTGAGGTAAAAACGGGCCAAGATGGTCATAATGATGTCCAGACATACTACAAAACGATCAGTTTATTAATGTGCATACCAATGTTTTAATGTAATGAACAGACACTTCATTACATTGTATTATTGCATTCCTAATTTGAGGTGTGGGCTGGGCCTGGACAGTGTGAATCAGATCCAGACTGGAGTGCGGACTTTGAGAAGCGCTGACATAGCTCCTATAGGTAAAAGTGTAATATAAAAATAATATGACTCCAATAAATAAGCAGAATATTCATTTCCATGTGTAAGGAAAGTGCCAAATATTGAACTTTGTTTAACTTTAAACTAACTTCTTTTTAATTTAAACTATTAGCTGCAATTTGTGTTTAAAAAAAAAGTTTAATCACTACAATTAACAGATCGTTCTTGATCAAGAAAAAGTTATTGTTTTTTATTGTCATTTATTTGCACTACCTCAACTAACTATAACAGTATATCACAGTATATCGCATTGTGTCGCGTTTTCGTGTTGCTCTTGTTTGCACATGCACTTTTTGTATATTACTATGATTTTTGTTAATTTATGGTGTCAGTGTAGTTTGTCTTAGTCAGCTAAATGGGTGTTTTATAATTAGATAATTAGATCTGTTAATTTATGTTGTATGTACAGTATGTAGCACCTTGGTCCTGGAGGAACATTGTTTAATTTTACTGTGTACTGAACTGAATATGGTGGAGATGACAATAAAAGCCTACCTGACCCGACTTGATCATTTTAACAGCAATGTAGAAGTATTTATTTCCATTATTTTGTTCAGCTCTCTTAACTAGACTCAATTAAATAACAGGTCATTTATACATCATAATGACTTGATTGTTAAAAAACCCAGACTGAACCAGTAAGAAGTTTTTACTTCGTTCTTGTCTCTCACTGAGCTCTTGCCCAGGATTGAAATCCTAGCTCCAGTTTCCTCCTACAGTCTTTTGATCCTTGTACTACCCTGGGGTACAAGGATCTTCCCTACAATGCTGAACTAACTGAAAGACTCAAGTAAATTATAATTCAGGAAGAAATACAGACAAAATAATAAGACCATTGTGAAAGGTTAAACCTCTGCTTCAGGGACAAATATTTAAGAGAAAGCTATATTATTAAACTCTTCCTTATGCTCTGTACCATATAAAGCCAATACATGCACTTGTATCCACTCACCTGTACTACTTAACAGGAATAAACACTCATAACAATTCAAGATGGAAAAATGAGCAAATAATCATGCTGAGAAACATGACCGCCACCAACAGGGCTTAAATTTAGATGTTAAATAGAGCCACAATTAGCATAGTAATTAGCGGTTTTTTAAAAAAATAAATAAATTAATTTCCAACATTGTGTTAACATTTTGAAACTTGATTAAATATATTTCATTTAAATAAATCTGTTCAAAATTAGCAGGAAAACAAAAATTTTCAAAATGACACAATTTTGGTCTTCCTACTTTTAGGAGTAGGAATAAAAGCAATTGATGAGCATTCGTAAAACAGGAAATCAATCGTATGCCACCAAAATAAAGGAGAGCTCTGGAGATGTCCGAACAGTTAGCTGTGAGGAAAAGGCGTTCAGACAGAGACGCAAAAATTCGGACATGGAGCTCATTAAGATGCGTTTCAGAAAGAAATTTATCCATTTTTTGTCACTGATCTTGCGCTGTATGTTGGTCCATCAACAGATGGTATCCTGTCTCCAGGGGAACCAAGTTGATTACTGCTTTATGTTTTAACAACAGCAAAGATGCAGCATTGGAACAATGATTTTTGGGTTTGTTGCCGCCAACAATGTCGGCTTTGGTTGCTTTTGTAGAACCACAGATCATGGGCTGTTTCTCATACATTTCCCCGCCATACAGCATAAAATTAAGGAAGAACAAGATTTATTCATAATGCTGATTTCCATGGAGCTCTTGGCATTATCAATGGAACACACGTACTGCAGGCCTGCTTCAAATTTTAAGATTTATTGTTTTAAGTTTCTGGAAATGTGCGAACCCGCCCGTGAACCTTCTGGGGGAAAAAGCTACATTATTTGGAGGAGTGTGGCGACGTGGCCGGATACACCCAAGACTAAAACAGTGTTTGGGCCCCAAGTACTGATGTACACTGCCAGAGGTTTGGGTGGAGGACCAACGGCTGCACATCTTTCAATCAGCAACCCGAAATGGCTTGAAACTAACAAATTATTTGAGTGTACATATTTTAAGATCCCCTGTTATAAGATGAAATTTCATTCCAGCACTTTAACCATTACCATGGCATATCATGGTTTTTCACATTCCTAAGTATGTGGGCAAACTTGACAGATGGTATTGATGGTTTTCACAATTTGCCATCCACTCTTCTTTATCTTTAAAAGTAAGAGTAGGGAGGAATTTTCCTTGAATTATTTATTAACATTTTTCTACTTCCTCTGTAAGCAAGAGTCTCATCCTCTCTCCAGTTTGGCTTTCTTTTCAAAAGCCATTTTGATCAGATACACAGCTCTATTAGGAGCAATCCTACAGCTGGGAGAAAGCAAGAGTAGAAAGAAATCTTAAGAAATTGTCTTGATCTGAAGGTAGGAATATTTTTTAATTATCTCTGTGCAATTCCTAGGAGTGATTCAGAGATGCTCAGTCATTTCCTGCCACTTTCTAGCGAGAAGTTTTCTAGAAACACTTCCATATCAAAGAGTGAATAAGATAAATTCAGTTTATAAAATATGGAAAGCATGCATGCTTGGTTTCTAGCACTTTTAGATATTTTCTGTTTAACCACATTTCACATCTCAGGATTAAGCTTGATCTCAGATCAAACTGTCCAAATGTTACCGAATATGAAGAACAGGTTTCTAACACTGCCATACACTCAATCTCACTACAGTTTATACAAGATAAATGGCATATAGTTTCCCACAGCCAGTGGATGCAGTTGCTCATGGTATAGAAACAAGGACATTAAATAAAATATTCACAAACACATTTTACAAATATATGCATTTAAGCATGTTTGCCACTGGGAATAGTGAGTCATCAAGGAACTCAATCCTTGTCAGGACAAACATCTACATACATTAAGTAGCAACCTGGTCTTGCCTTGTGTATAGAAACACTTGTTCATATACATGTTGAAATATTCTTACTTATTTTTATTACAAACCTTCACAATCAAGGAGATGGTCTTCTCAATGGTCTAATGTTTGGCCTTTTTTAACCACAATTTGAAGAGTTGGACTACAAAAGTCATGGGAACAAACTATACTCAAGCTCACCCTCCAGTGCAAAACAAGCTTCATCAAAGCAGATGCTGCCTAGTTATGCTTATGTAACCTCCCAAGGAATGCTTTATTCCCATGTCTTTCACAATAAATTATATATACGAGAACACTTCCATTAGTGAAAATAGTAAATTCCAGTACTTAAACTTAATCTTTGTCTTAAAAAAATAAAAATAAAACTGTGAAGTCATTTATTGATCACTTTATATACACTTTCATTTTCCAATGTAAAAAAATATTGACCCTAATATCTGTACAAAATGCATTTTAAAAATCTTTAGGATAATAATAATAATAAAAAAAAAATAAAAAAAAATCAGTATGTTAGACTGCAAAACCATGAATCATTTAATAAAACTGGGCAAGCTTARAAAAAAATAATGATAAAAGATTAAAATCATATCCCCGGTCTTTTCCACTCTCGGAGACCAGTCCTGATAGCTTTGGGGGGGGGGGGGGCTGTATTTTTCCAGGGTATTCAGGTGATGTGTGCATTCACTATGACCAAGACCTGACCCAGCAGACTGCCATTAGCTTCAATCTTGTGAACCTGGATGCCACAAACGAAAAGCTTTTTGTAGTTTGCATGAAAAATTCAGGCCAGCGTGGGAAGCTTCTGGAGACATGAACAGAAACACATTTCATTAGGAAAAAGGGGAAGGGGGACAGAAAGTGGAAACAAAATCCCCACACCACACTTCCAAGACAATGATAAATCCAATACCAACATCAGTTATTCATTGTAATTTAGCAATAAACCTACTTTTTTGGCCATCAGCTTGTTCTAGTCAGACAGCAGTTCATCAGATCAGATCAGCATCTGTGTGATGGAGAACAGAAATAGTCACTACTTCATACTAAACAAAGTTCTGACTTTAAACCAAACTATGCAACTCGTGCTTATTTTAATTACTTATTTGGTCTATTTTTAGTGTGAATAATAAATTATTTTTAAAACATTACTATAAATTTCATTTAAATCGTAACTATTTTACATTTACTTTTTTTTTAAAAGACATTTTAGAGCAAGAGTTGCATGTATTAACTTTTTAAATGAAGCTTCTAGATTTTGAACGTGTTCCTTATCTTTTTAAAGCAAAGAAAAACAAATAAATTGTGGTGTTGAGAAAAAGACATTTAGGGCAGGTGTTACCTTTTTTGCAGCGCTTCCTAAGCCACCCTTTTTGTAGCGCCTCCTTCCCGTTTTTTGTTCTTTATTTTTTCAGCCGAGTCGAGTAAGCCTGCAAGTTTGCAAACTTCTTCACACTACACAACATTTATCCGAGTGACATGGTGGCCACAAAATGAGGGGGGAAAAGTTTGGGATTTTTTAAATTAGAATATATTTTTGGAGGGTGGGGCAACACTTCAAACATTTGGATGTACATGGTCTACATTTTGTTTCCGTGAGTTGTTTGTCAGTGCAATTTTGATCATACGTTACCTTGTTTTAACGAGGTATTTATTTTAGAGGCCACTCAGGCAGGACTCACCTCACGATCCTTTTCGATAAAAGAAAAAGATGGAGTGAGCAGTACGTTTTAAAAACATCAGCACTTCCTGGGAACGCTGGTGCAGCTTTCAAGGAAGTCCCCTTTCAAGTGAAGTGACCCGTTTTGCTGTATTGTGTATAAATCATTGAATTGGAAGATTGACATTTATTTCAATTTCAGGATAAACAAAATGGGGCATGTTTGGTATGCTATTTTTTTTTGTTTTGTTTTTTTTGAAGTTTACTGTGACACAAACAAGATAGTCTGCGAATAAGAAGTTAACTGGATTAATTAACAACGATTCATACACAATATTTTTAAATTCAGTAAACAGACGATGGACATGTATTAAATCTGCATGCAAGTTTTGGAAACAAAACTAGTTAGTAAAAGGCATTTATGTACTGAAAACTTAAAGAAAGCAAAATACCAGGTTTTGTTAGCTGGAAAACAAGACTGCGCTTTATTGACTGAAATACTACAGAAAGAACATGTTTAGTTCCCTATTTAGGCAACGAACACAAGTATTTTTGTGGAAAAAAAAGTCTATAGACAGCAAAATAAAACGATTATCCATTGGTAACTTATATACAAGTTTAAACTGGCCACATTTTTTCCATTACAAAGAGAAAGTTCAGAAATCAACGGGATTTGGCTATTTTTTTTTTTTTTTCATTTTGAACAAATACTGCGCCTGAAATTGAACATTTTATTTCTTCAGAGTAAATTCTGGATTCAGTTCAACTTGTCAAATAGCTCACTTGTCTATACCCGTCAGGTTTAAGGTTGGCTTTTAGTGTTAGGGTCTGTACAGCGGCTTTTAAACACTTCTTTCATAACCGTTTTTTTTTTTTTTTTTAAGGATCACAATACACTTTTTTTGCGCAAAAGTTGATTGACTATTTGTAGAAATCAACCAGGCCTTTACTTTTTATCCAAAATAACTACATATTCCAAAATAAATGAAAATCTCAGCACGCAAACTGCACAAGCCAACAAATGCAAAGAGGAAGCGCTAAAACGAAACTGAGCACATTACTTAATGCAGCGAGGGGAAAAAAAAAAGCTTTAACCAGAATACTATTAAAAGAATATATTTATAAAAAACAAAAACAAAATATCAATGTCTAAAAATTACTTTGAGCTGTTAAAAGGAGTTACAATTGACGGCGGTTGCCCTGGCAACCCGAGTGAGTGTCACATCTCAGAACCTTCCATACGGGTGTTCACGGTAGTTGCCTTTATTCTGGCGGGCAGGAGGAGCTTTGCCTCCGCCGCTGCCCCAAGCAGCACCTTCCCAATCGTCTTCAGCTAGAGCAGAAGAGAAAGAAAAAAAACAATAAGACAAAAATCATAAAAATTCACCTCGATCATCTATGTTCTTACAAATAGACATGTTAATGACCATCTTACCGTACGATTCGTAGTTCTCCTGAGCCTCACCATGGCCGTAGTCATAGTATTCAGTTTCCCTATAAGGAAAATATATATTTAACATAGCAAACAAAGATAAGATTCTTCACAGCTAAACTGCTAAAACACTGAAAGCTCAAAAGCTGTCTTGACAAAATAAAGTATGATGGACTTACCCCTGTGGTGCTGCCTGGCTGTAATAGTTATCATAACCTTCGTAGGGAGTTTCGGCGTAGTTCTCTTCATATGACTAAAGAGAAAGCAAGCAAAGAGATAGCAAGTTTAAAACAAGAGACAGTTTAAATATAAAACTCCTGGCACAGACGATGGAATCAACACAGTTTGATAATGTTCATTTATTCATGACTTAACAGCAGGAAACAAACTTAAGGATGCAAGTTAAAAATAAACCAGTATAAATATAGCATGCAATAAAATTGAACAGGCTTGTAACAAGTTAATTAAAATCATATCAAGTTGTGATGTAATGTCCTGTACTTGGTAACTAACGAGGGTTTGACTCACGTATTCCTCATATGACTCTGGTGCTTGATGTTGCTGATGAGAGAGCGCGGGTGCAGGTGCCATCCTTTGTGAGGCAGCGGGGGGACGGGAGCGTCCTGCAGCACCTCCGCGGTTAGAGGAGGCAGACGGGTGTCCGCCCCTGCCCACGGGTGCTCCTCTAGATGCTCCACCTCTTCCTGGGCCTCCTCTGGGGGCACCACCACGAGGGGCACCACCACGAGGGAGCATGCCACGACCCCTATTGGGGAAAAAAAAAAGAATCAAGTCAATCATACGGAGGTGGAGGAGGGGCATGTCTATGTCACTTTCATAATCATAAGGACAAAAGAAAAAAAAAGAGGGGGGGGGAGGCTATTATCTTGTACCTTGCTCCTGGCATGGGAAGTGGTGGGCCACCCCGACCCCGGCCAGGACCTCCACGGCCCCGAGTGGGTGCATCCTGGGCACCATTCAGATATCCCACATCCATGAAAGGATCCTGGTGCATCTCTTCCATATTGTCCACCTGAAACAGAGCAGAACAATGCTTATTGTACATATAAGGACTGAGACAAACCTAAAAAAAAAAAAAAAAAACAGTAAACAGGACTTACAGGCATGAGGAACTTCTTGACCTCTTCCATAGCGTGAGCCATCCGCAGGTAACATTCAGGGATCGGCGCAAACACTTCAATGTACACATGCAGCTCCATGGACAGGTGAGCGTATTTGGGCTCTCCTCCCTTTCTCAGCTCTTCTTCCTAAAATAAATAAATAATTTATTAGCTTAGAAGCACTAAAGCGCTACCCGCTTCTTTTATAGACAGTAACAACAAGCAGGTTTCATTAATATAATTCAGCTGAACTGTACCACTTGGTAGCTGAAATAAAGCATTAAAAAACATGGGTGGAAAGTCAGGTTGAGGGCACTTCATACTTTTTTCTTAAGAAAATGTGCCATACAGGACAATAAAAGGTTTTTAAACCACCATTACAGCAGGACTGCTACTTGCTTGAGATGCACAAAATATATAAATTATATACTTTTATGAATTAAAAAAAAGGTAAATGTATATTGGTAAATTATTCTACAAGTCTCTTTTAACCATGTCCTGTTAACCTGAATCAGTAAGCAGTTTTACCTTGTTCTTGTCTCTCATTGAGCCCTTGCCCAGGACTGAGATCTTTGCCCCGGTTTCCTCCTGCAGTCTTTTGATGGTGCTGCCCTGGGGTCCGAGAATCTTCCCCACAAAGTTGAACTGAAAGACAAAAACGAGAAGCGGTTTAGAATTCAGGAAGAAATCAAACCAAAACATTGAGACAATCGTAAACAATTAAACCTCTCCTTCAGGAACAAACGGTACGGAGAATGATAATGAAAATTAGCTCTGTATAGAACTAAAAACCTTGCATCCACTCACCCGAGGGTACTGCTTGACTGGAATAAGCACTCGTTCTTTCACCCGGACGTTTTTGGCAGTAAACAGATCCAGGTACGTCTCGCCATCTTTTTTCGGCTCGCCTTTCTGAATCCGTTCGATCTCTAGAAAAAAAAATTAATAAATAAAAATCAATTGCGCAAGCACGGGATAACTCAATAAGACGCACTGCAGTAAATAAAACACTGAAGCTGTGCACCTGAAACACGCACATGCACAACCCAAAGACAGCTTGGTTACTGTAGATCAGGGGTCTCAAACTCAGTTCCTGGAGGGCCGCAGCCCTACAGATTTTTGTTCCAACCATAATTAAAAACACCTGATCCAACTAAACAGGTCATTAAGGCTTATTTGAAAACTACATGGTATGTATATTGGAGCAGGGTTGGAACAAAACTCTGTAGGGCTGCGGCCCTCCAGGAACTGAGTTTGAGACCCCTGCTGTAGATGATCTATTGTATAGTTTATCCAATTACTGCAAACAAAACTGTCTTGGAATGAAATTTTAAATTACGTGAGAGCTGCTGTGGTGGCAATGTCATAGCCAATTTTATCTTTGTTGAACCTGGGGCAAATGAACTTTCAAATGATGCCAAGACCTACATTTTCCATACTCATGATTACAATGGCCATATTACACTCACGCTTCTTTGTAAAACACTGTTGCAAAATATGACAAATACACCCCCCCCCCCAAAAAAAAGAATATATCTGGTGTGCATGTGGAACTTGTTACAACAAAAAGAACCAACACCACTGTTGTATATTGTTATAAATGTACATGTTATATATAATATAACTACATATTACAATATTTTCCTTTTCCTGAAGTGAGCTGGGGACAGATTAAGTCAAATGGATTGGTATGTTTTACTGTTTGTTGTATGTTGGGTCTCAAGACTCAGTTAGTCCTCTACTTACGAACGAGTTCCCGTTCGTAAGTTGGAAACAAAATATCTGTCCACCTACAAACCCCCCTCACTTTCGTTGTATACTTCGTGGCACATACTTACTTAACCTAAACTTTAAGCTGCACAATGGCAATATTTATACTGATGTATGTATATGCATTTGAACTATTTGTAAATTCTAAACTGCATTTCGCTTCTGTGCGCCTGTACTACGCAATTACAAAATTATATCCATCCCATCCATCGCGCTAGACGTGTGCGCGCACACACACCCCCCTCGCTCCGGCCCCCCCTCCCCTATGCGTAGAGCTCCTTCCTACACGGATCCAGGCCAAACCTGGACAAATGTAAAACATTTTTTTTCTTTCGGAAAATCAGCTCATACCAAACTATACCTCTAAAGTCAAAAGCCCTATACATTTCGCAGGTTTTCTTATAAAGTGAGCCAGATATAAAATCACACTCAATTGTACATTTAAAATGGCACGCGCGTGCACGACAACCGAAAAACGCCAAAAGATCCAAGTTAACAACTGGACCTCGATTACGTCACAGTTACTACACGGAACGTTTACACGTTTTCAGGAGGTGTGTAAATTTACACAGATGTCGAAAAACGTGAACACACACACCAACGCTCTTTGTTCCCCGGGAAAGCGCGGACAATGCTAACATGCTAAGCTTTGTCGACTAGCCGGCCTAGCTTGCGCTGGTTAGCACGCGCTCTCTAGCACGCGCTCCCGATTCGTAGGCATTACCCAGCAAAAGCGCAGCTTAATGAACTGGCTTTAAAACCAGGAGTAAAATAAATATTGATTCATTTACACATAAAATGTACCTGCAGAGAGTAGTTTCATGGCGTGAGTGAAAGACGCGTCCAGGCTGTCCTTCTCCGCCAGCAGCTCCGGCAGGTATTTACTCTCGCTCTCCACCATGTTGGGATTATTGCTGTTGTTGTTGGGTTTCTTTGCTTTGTTGCTGTTGTTACGGTTCGCATCCATTAATCCTGTGTGTGGTTTTGCAGAGCGTACAGAGCGCTGGAGTAGAGAAGCACGGAGGATGTGTGCAGCTTCTCTCTAACAAAGGTGGTCGTTGCGTCTTTTCCTCTACCCGTATTTAAAGAAGCCCCGCCTGCCGTACGATGATTGGCTTAACAACGCCTTCAATAAAAACGAATCCTATGATTGGATACATTACGAAAAACCAGCCAATCATAGCATAGAATGCAGGACTTTATGTCTTATCTTGAACCTAGCACCGGAACAGGAAATTACGTTGTCAAGAGAACGGGGTTTATCCGTTCTTGAGCGAGATGAGGAGAGATGAGGAGACTAATATGGCGGCTGTCATAGCTTTAATTTTATTCAGGTTTTATGATGCTGGAGTTGTAAATGATTTTATATTGTGGTGCCAAACAAGACAAAATGACTTATAGAATAAATTCCTCACTCTTATACTATGACATGATATAGTCATAGGATGTAGTGAGAGGACATCTTGTATCCAAAATTAATCACACCCTGTTATACAGTTAAATACATTGACCAGCCATTACATCATGGCCACTCGCCTAATATTGAATAGTTACCCCCTTTTGCCCCCAATTTGAGCTACATTAGCTCTTCTATTGGACTGGACTACATGGGCCAGCCTTCGCTTCCCATGTGCATCAGTGAGCCCTGGCTCCCCATGACCCTGTCACCAGTTCACCAGTTTTCCTTCCTTGGATTCCTTGCTGCGTTATATATCCTACCCACTCCCAGTAATGAGATATTGTATCTGTGTCTACTGTTAGAAGGGACAGATTGTAATGGCTAGACAACTTGGTCACAGCAACTCCAAAACTGTCCCAATTGACAAGTGTCCGAACACATAGGTCATTACTGTTTTGTGGCAAAAGGGGGATGTACTCAATATTAAGTCATGTTATTGTTGTTCAGTGTAATTAATCCATGAAACCATAGTTCAGCAAAATACTGGTAGACCATTTTACCAGATAGTAAAAAGAAAAAGTTTGGGGTTTAATTCCCACCCCATGCCCAAACAACAGCCACTGGATGCAGTACCAAGCCCGAATATAAATGGGAGGGTTGGGTCAGGAAGGTCATCCGGCATAAAACCTAGGTCTAAGTTGTGCTTGGATCAGATGTTTTGTGGCGACAGGAGCAGCGAGAAAAAACGACAACAGAACTGGATGCCTTTCCATGCTGTAGCATTACAGTTCACCTTATTGGAATGTAGAATATAGAGCTCCAGATCTGTTCCAGCATAACTTCCATGTACCTGTCAAGACACGATTTGTCAAGAGCTTTAACCTCATCCTTTGATGATGAACTGGAATGCGGACTGCCCCCCAGGCTTCCTTACCCAATATCAAACCCTGACCACAACTAACGTACTTGTGGATGAGTTTGCAAATCCCCACAGCCACTTTCTAAAATCTAGTGAAAAGGCTTTGAAAAAGCGTGGTGTTCTTTATAGTGATAAATGAGGGTCTATCTATGGAACAGGATGATCAACAAGCACGCAACTTTATGATGGTCAGATGACCACACTTTTTCGGCCATCCAGTGCATTATTGCACAGTATTACTCTCGCCTTTCATGCCCATGGTGGTTTTAGTAAAACTATTTTTTTCCCCCACACTAGTACCAAAATGGATGTCAATGTTCCATATACTATGTTTTATCTCCATTACATTTCACTCAGTCAGGTCATGGACATATTAACAAAACATACATTTAAAATATTCATTAATATAACTTCAGAGCTGTTTACAAGATGTGAAGTATGCCTACATACAGAGTCACCTCTCACAAAGACTTGAAGAAAAATGTCCTCCCAGCACCCCACATGGTCCAATAATCATTCCAGAGATTGTACTGTTTAATTGAARATCACCTGCAAATTGTCCCATTGATTCACAACAGAAACATGGCTCCTTCCATGGATAATTTCATAAGAGAATTTCCTGATCGAGCTGTGAAATAAAATTAAACAGTACTCTACATTTTCATTTAATTGTGATTCTTGTGTACAAAAGCATTGTGAGAGGATTATTTTTAAGTTTCAATTTTTTTTTTAAAGAGGAAAGAGGTAAAATATACAAAACACCACCAATATGGCACTTGAAATTTTATTTGACCAAAAAAAATCACATTCTTTCTTTCCCCAGAACATCTGTATGACAGAATATATACCTGCTAAATCCCACTGAGTAGTAAAGGAATGAAACTGATTATGAGTCCATCTCTTAAGGTTACAAATCCAGAATCATTATCAGCGACTATCCAGAACATTACACAGACAAACATGAAGAGAGAACCAGCCAGATCTGCTGAACATCCAACAACGAAAGAGAATTTCCATAATCAGCAGTGACACAAGTCTATGTTTGCTAAAGCAGGTAGTGTATGCAATATAAATAAACAACATTTGATCACTTGAGGCAGTCAATAAAATAGCACATATCAACAGTGTTGTTTAGTATGAAGGCTCCAACATATCTAATATGTCTCATTGTTTTAATGACCAACAAAAAGGAAAGCTGAAAGCTATGGAATGCTTTCAGGAAATGGTCAATCTAATTCGAATGGAGAAAAGACTCCACAGTAAGCCTTTATTGCAATACAATTTTGCTCAATACTTTTGCTCATCTCGTCTGCTTGCTCTATATTCAGAAACATGATTAGGGATTGTTTCTGGTGTTCTCAACCTCTAAAGATATATATTAAAAAAAGAAAAAAAAGGACAGTAAAGTGTCAAGTTAGAGGTAATTTTAGAAAGTCAATGGTAAGATGATTAAGACATACATCACATTAAAAGCAAAAGATTTGGCTCTGAATATGAAAACCCACAAGACGTGTTCAAAGTACTCCAACACTACGTTGCACAGAATAACAAGAGGAATCATCCAGAATAAATAAAAGAATATAGTCGGGCTGACCGGGTTGACAACTGAAGGCACGTGGATATTCCCTTTGATCCAAACAACAACGCGAGTGTGATTGCGAGCGAGGATACGACAGAAGAAATAAATAATAAAAAATAAAGAGAGAGAGAGAGAGAGAGACAAAGCTACGACGCCTGTATGACGAGAGATCGGAACAGAGGAGGCCGAAATGCAACAGACCAGCAGCGGGTTCCACATGGCGTGAATGGCCTCGATTTAGAGTTCAGTCCAGCAGGCAAGAGAACGGTGATCAGTGCAAGAAGCGAATGCTCATCTTCTGCTCAACATCCACTTTCTCCAACACCTGAAATGAGATAAACAGACATGTTCATGCACGTGCATCAAGGGAGGTCATGTCACATAATCCGTGTCACCACCACAAGTGACTTGAACTACATCTTATAACAGAAGACAATTATTGTTAACAGGGTTTCGAAAACAAGGGTATATTTAAATTCCGAATTAGAACATGAAGCAACATGATGGAGATCCTCAACGTCGGTTTCTTATCAGCGTAATTAATAGAACGTCGTTAAAAGCTGAACACATCACATACGGCTGCTTTATTACAATACACATTATCTTTACTCTTATGCTAAGTACAGGAAGTGGGAGGTCATAGTGTATGTGCGAGCTGACACGGGGTTCATACAGATGTTCCAAACAACTATTCACCTTGTTTAGGTATTCTTTTTTTAAATGCACGGTAAAGCCTTTATTGCAATACTTTCTTTGCTCACCTTGTCTGATCTATATTCAGAAACATGATTGGGGATTGTATTAGATCTTTAAAAAAAGAGAAAAGAAAAAAAAAAGCACTATCTGAGATGCATTTCAGGTAAAGCATTAACAGACATACTTTGGGTAACTCCGAGACCCGTGTTATCTTGTTAAAGAACATATGCAACCTTCATGAAAAAAAAAAAAAAGCTTTGTTTACTTCAAGCATTTGTACACTTAAATAAGTTTCTTAAATACTTTTAGCTTTTAAACGTTAAACAAGAGAGGCTCCTTTTAAGTGACAACTACAGCTTAGGTGTTGATAAAATCAGACTGAAGTGCTGACTGATTTTCATTCAGTCCTATGAAAGTTGACTCTTGTGCCGCGTCACCTTGATGAACTCGGTAAAAGAGATGCACATGTCCCCGTTGGTATCGGCTTCCTGGATGGTCCGGTCTGCGATGCTGCCCAGCTGTTCGTCAGAAATATTCACACCCACCATCATCCGCAGAACCTGAATACACACACGCAAGCAAACAGAAGAAAATCTCATGAGCTTCAGGTTTATCACTCACCAGGTACTGGGTGAGAGTTTCGTCTTATTAACGTTAAGAGGAAACAAAGGGAGGCTGGTCAAGGAAGGAATGTTTATAGGCGATATAACAAACGATAAGAACGAACATTAAATGTAACTGTAAACTGATAAAAAGTGCATGTCGTTGTTTAATTACCCAATCCCAAGTTTTCTATTCAATATTTAATATCAGGTTAATATTTGATTTGAGATGTCCGTGAACCGTGTGGATAAAGGAGTGTCCGAGCGCAGTCCTTCTGTCCCCGAACTCTCACACAAGCTCACAAGAAAAAATAAATAAAAATTAAGCATTATGGTAATTTACTCACCTGGAGCAGCTCATCTCGAGAGATTTTATCATCGCGATCCAGGTCATAGAGACGGAAGGCAACTGGGGAGAAAAAAAAGGCAATTTACATAACATCTCATGTTGGTTAAAAAAAAAAAAAAAACTAACTTTCTGTACTAATATTAACACCCATCATCCTGTTTGCAGACTCACAGAGCAGTTTGTTGCTCCTGCTGTTGAGAGGTTCGATGTTCGGGTCTTTGTTCTTCTCGTTGTCTTCGACGGGCCGGAAGTGCGCCAACGTCCTCATGAAGCCTCGAAAGTTCACCTGATCCTCCCTTTAAACAAAAGGTACACAGAGGCAGACATGAGCAACCACATCATCATTGTCGTCATCAACATCATTATGCTGAGCCTAGAAAAGTCTGATTTATATAAACAACACACCACCCTTAACATTCCCTTAGGGAGAAGAAGAAGAAAAAAAAAGCACATATGTAATGCCTATTTGAAGTCGTACACGCCCAGCCGTAGCTTTTAAAAGCAAATCACTAGCTCTAAAAGAACTAATAAAACACGTGCACTAGAGCCAACACCTAGAATTACACCGCCTACGTGCCGGTCTTTCTAGGAATGTAATTATACGGTTTCTAAAGCCCCTGGCTCGAACTAAAACAAAATACACACACACACACACACACACAGAGAAAAGAGACAGAGAACAACATGTCTTAATAAAGAGAGTTACTCCTGTTCCCGATGTCCTAGACATGTTGCATAACAATGAAATCTTTCTGCATGCAGTCTGAGAGAGGACGGGTATTAGAGCAGAGACACAGACAGACAGACGCACAGACAGACAGACGCACAGACAGACAGACGCACAGACAGACAGACGCACAGACAGACAGACGCACAGACAGACAGACGCACAGACAGACAGACGCACAGACAGACAGACGCACAGACACACCCTGGTTCGAACTGTGGGGACACTTATGGAGAAATGCAGCCGTTCCATGGCGTAACCAGTCATGCTTGTTTTATGTTTATAAATATTGATTATTATTATTAGATATGTKGCCTTTGACCAAAGTAATACACTAATCCCACTGCGGCAGCCTGTCAGTAGCCAAGATAAAACTCTTTTGCACAATATGTGGCATTTTGCAAGATGATTTTCACCCTGAGCCCATGTCCAAAAATACTTTCACATTGTTTACAGTGTAACCATGTTGAATCAAATTCGTGAATCTGAATCAGACATCTGTTTCTGTATAGAGAGAAAGAACATCACTAAACAGGACCGCGTTCTAACTGATCATTCGTCTTGAAGTGGAGAAAGTTTAATAATTTTTTATAAACATTACATATATACTGCGTATACGCTTAGATCATCAATTCCTTTAAAAATAGAAGCACCTTTCTTACCCCTCTGAGAAGAAAGCATTGATTATCCGATCACCAAGAGGGTTGATGGCCAGCTCTGGGATTCTCTGGAAGTCTTCACGGCTAAACAAAGAAGAGAAAGATTTATAGGTTATTCAACATCCCTGTCTCTCCATAATGCCTTGATTCAGATCAGAGCACTACATCGGGTAAAACATTAGGACAACGCCACTTAAATCAGTTGCAGAGCCGTTCCTTGCTATGTTCCTTATTTTTTTGTCTCGCTAACCTCAAGAGAGGATGAAAGTATGGTGAAAGAGCGACTGTTCAGGGATGTTTTGTAATGGGAGTGATAAGAGGTGAGAATAACTTGTTTCCTAGCATTAATGTAACTATAAACAAGTAATAACAGCAAAAATACATGTCGATTGTTTTCCTTTTACATTATGTTTTAAAATTACCATCCATTGAAAACAGAGAGTAAAACTGTTTCCAGCACTTTGTCCTGTGAGACTTATCTTTAGATAAGTGTATTTTCACACAATCGAGGTTCATGTTGTGGCAACTATCCGCTGACCAAGTCACCTTCAACTCGTGCAAGGCAGTGTGGCATTTTACAGACAATGTAACGCGTATGTCCTGACCTCGGGAAACGCAGCTTCAGATTCTGTTTACTTCTGAAACAATCTCAGCGTCACACTACCAGGTCTGTCGGCGTATTTTCATTGTAAACAACCTTATAAACATGTAGTCTAAAATAAACTGGTCACACAAACTGCACTCAAAACTGTTTAGAGAGTAAACAGAATAACACACCCGGGTATGTACTGTTAAATCAAATGATTCATTTTACACGAGATGTTTGAGGTCCTAGAGGATTTGGAGCACCTGATGTTTGTGTATACGTTGCTGGCAACATGCTTCCTGATCTGCTAGATCTCAATTTCGCTCTCTATTCAGTTGCAAAAAATAGATTCAAAGAAAGAAAAAACTAAACAAGATGGTGGAAAAAAAACAGTGCTTGAAGCAAAGATAGACTGTTGATTTGATTAAAATTATCAATTCAATGCAATTTGACAGCACTAGTGGTTATTGTTCGATTTACCTCAAGCACCTCTAACTCTTAGGGGCGGGGGGGGTGTCCTGCTTTGTGCAAGAGCAGTGCGCAAAGCAGGACTCGTTTTTTCCTGCAAGTTTTCTGCGCTACTCTCCAGTCCTGTAGATGGTGCTACTGAGAAAAAGCCAACGGACAATTTGAGCACAAGTTGGAGAAGAAGTGAAACTTCTTACACAATGCTAAAGATGCATCTTAAAAACAAACGAACAAAAAAAAAAAAACATTTGATCTACAAAAGATGGTTCAAAAGGCAAACTCGATTTAAATGCACCGTTCTCGCAGTAACACGAGTGCGTCTTAAAATGCCAGCTTGCATTGATAGCGATTATTAGCGAATGTTTGGATTATGCACTTTAATATTAACAATTAATAATTGTCTTGCTAAACAGCCCCAGACTGAATGAATAAATTAATGAGTGAGTGAGTCACAGCTACATGTGTGATAGGTTACACATCGAGCTTGTTTATAAACACTGCGTTGACCGTTGAGATGTTCATCAGTCACTCTCGGCAGAAGATCACTACCTATTGTTATTATTATTATTATTATTGATATGACTAAGATTATTTAAGCAGCCCTTAATATTGCTGGATTCTCTTAAGATTTGTTCATGGTTTCACATCTCTCATAAAATTCTTCTACATGATCAATTTCAAACACGCTATAAATCATTAAACACAAATATTAATAATAAATACACTTTCATGCAAGTGAGAATTGTGATCCCATGTTTATCAAATATTGCCTAGGACCAACACGAAGCCTTGATATTCAAGGACAGAAGTCTGAGAAGGAAACAAATCTCACTGGTCTGTGTACCTTTTTTTTCGCTAACCTTGTTGTTTGCTGAAGGCGTCTGCACTCAGATTACACAAAAATGTAAGTGAGATAAAAGGATGATCCAGAGGTCAGCTCTCGGTGTGACTCAGCGCTCCTTCGCTTAGATTTCCACCGGGTTTCATAAGAAATGTCTTTGACACGGAGCGTGGGTGATTCATTCACATGTAAGAGCTATTCATTTCGAAGACACTTTGACACACCAAGGGGCAAAAGAAGGAGGAATCCAACCCAAGCATAAAGCTTCTACAGATAGATTAACTCAAGCACAGGAAAGGAAGACTTATGCAACAGCAAATCATGTTTTCTTTCTGCTAAGTTAAAGCTTAACATTAGGAAATGTTCACACAAATATCTCCTCACATATGCAAACGATTATGCATACATCGACACTGCTCTCAGAATCGTTAATGTTTTTTTAAAATCAAACATATAAGTGTTTTATTAAGTAATAGTCATGCTACCCCTCCAAACTCACATTTCAATCCTGTTTCATCCATAAGGAAATCATAACGGTCTTAACATCCTCGTTAAAGTGTCATACATACAGCAACTTGTGCCTGTGACAGATAAAAGGACTGAATCATTACTGGATAATAAAAAGAAAAAAACGTTTTACTGTCAAATATCTTTTAGTGAGTTACTGAGAAAAGAGTCTGGTGCTTTTGTGCAAAGGAACGTGACAAGAACCGCATAGATTGACTTTAAACTGTTTCACAAAACGTAAAATTAGTCTTCATGTTGTTCAAGATTTGGAAGCTTGTGGCCAGAAAAGCATACAAGGTTATTCAGAGAGTCTAAAAAACGAGAGCGACACAAGACTTGAACAGGAATACTAAAAGTGGCTTAAATGAGGAGTCTTCATTTTGTAGTGAAGGTGTCGTTGCTTAAAAACGGTTTGGGGGTGAACAGTTCTCCCTGCCTTATTTTATTTTTTATTTTTTTTATGTGATCTGTATCAGTTTACACTTCTTATCTGTGTGTGCGTGTCAGTGCGTACCTGAGAGCGCCGTTCTCGCCCTTGTCCAGACTATGGAATCGGCTGTAGAGTCGAGTGATCTGACTGTGCGAGACTGAAATAGACACAAATTTCATCATCATCAGCCATAAAGCTATATACACATGGCTGGCTGATAACATTCAATCTCACGACTATTTTTTTTGTTTTCACTCAATGATACACCTTACTGGTTTATAATCCGTTTACTGATTTAAATGAAAAACATATGGATTAAAAAAAAAATTAACACAGATTGGCTCAGACTTTGACGTAGAAAATCTGAAGCTCTGTGTTTTCTTAATGTTGTGAGTCATGTTGCGTTACGCTACTCTCTGTAAACCAGGATTAGTCCTGTCTGGCCTGTTGTTAAAGTGTCCCTGCCGAGACGGCCAATCTGCACAATATGGGTGGAACACAATTATAGATAATGCGTCCTCTATAGAGAAGAATGCAGGAGAAGCGTAGACATTGCATGTGTGTGAGTAGTGACGCAAGAAAACCACTGTAGTGTGAAGATCACAGGGTTAAAAAAAAAAAAAAGGAAGAAAAAATAAGGGAAGATACCCTAGGTAGTGCTAGCTCACCATTAAAAAGGGCATTTGTTCAATTCCTAGATCACAAAACATCTCACTAAAACCTGTTATGATGTTAATATTTATCATTAATGTTCACAATGTATAGCAACAAAGAGAACATTGGCTTAGTGGTTAGCACTGTCGCCTTGCACCTCCATAGTCCCGGGTTCAATTCTCAGCCAAGGGTTAGGGTTAGAAAAAGTTGGTGGATACTCAACACTTGATACTCATGCATGTGAAGAAGGCTTTCATGAGGAACGCATAATCATCATGTGATAAATCCTAAACATAATAATACAAAACAGATACAAAGTGAGCTCCATGAACTAGGGAGAGTAGAAGTTAAAAGTCGTTTAAAATGGAGAATCACTAATCAAGAAATGAATAGTATATTTCCCCCTGAACTGGAAAGTTGGCTTTAAAGGTCAAGTAGCTGAGGGGAGAGAGAGATCTATAGGTGATGCAACTTTGAGAACTCCAACTAAACACACAAAGCGGTACGGAGTGAAAATGTGACGAGAAGAAAGTGTGTGGATAAAGTAGACACAGAAAAAGTCGAGATGAGCTCAGGAAAGGATTAAGAAATTTTAAAGCTAGACTGGAAAATGCACCAAAATACATGGTAAAGAAAAAGGAGAATGAGACCTACAGTTGGCAGTAATCTATAGAGTAATGTACGGATGATACAAACAAGGTGTTTTGACCTTGAAAAAAAATATTTTTACTGATGAAGTGGTGTGTATTTTAATGCTTCACATTGTAAGATATTTCTTAGTTTCTAAGACCCTTAAAAGTAAATAAAAACAAGCAAAGATTAAAAAACAACAACAAAAAACACAATCTCCCTTTTCTTTTTCACATAACAGGATATAATTCTTTCAATCAACAAAAGAGACATAATATATCACCCATAGTCATTTAGTAGATGTTCGCCAACAATCATTTAAAAAAATTACTATGGTTGTGAACCAGGAAGAAATCAAAATTCTGAGTGACACTCCAGCAGTGATGACATTAAATCAAACTAATGCAGTCTGAATAGGGCTTTATCTGTTCAGTCTCTTACACTTGAACCACATGGACATGAAACGCCTGAACATCTAGTTATACACTCTAGATAACACTTCATGCATTACGTATTACTATAAACTGAAAAAAAAACTTACTTTACACGTAAACCAGTCGTCTTTAACAGTCAACACGTAATAATAGGGTAGAAATCGTGTGCAAGTGAAATATAAGAACAAATGTGTGTTAGAAGTCAATAATAGGCCCTCTCTCTATATATGTATGTATAATTAGAGTGTTAGTCAGAAGCTCTGTACTTTGAGTAACTGTGTGTAGAAATGATTAAAGGTTAAAGTCAGTGAGCTTAGCCAATAGTGTTCAACTTACATCCGGTTTCTTTCTTAATTTCCTCAATGTCCTCCTCTCTCAGTAAAGACGATGCTCTGGACCCCATGTCTGCTCTCTCCTTCGCTCTGTTAGTTTTAACGTTAATATTATTATTATTTTTTTGCTAACACAACCGTCCTGCTTAGCCGGCTAAGCTAACGGTTTTCCACAAACGAACTGACTGAAGTCACTAACTGTACAATTAAACACACGCAACGCGATATATTTACGCTTAAGCTCTTCTAGACGCTTCTAGAACACTCGCGGTTGGGTTCTGTTATAATAAATGTATGACATTTAAGCTAAGTTACCTAACCTACCAGCACCCTGAGAGATTAAAGACAGAATGTACTAATGTACCTAAACGACTCGGTTTCTTGGTCACATCCCCCGCCTCAACTGCTCTGATTGGCTGATACAACTATAACTTAGCCTCCTATTGGACAGTTTAGAAGTCGGTAATATAACGTAGGAACTACGCCCCACAGAGGAGTTTCACACAGCCCTCTACTGGACAAACAATGCACTGCATGGACCCTTTATAGCGTACTCATTTAAATAGTGTTTAGTTTCCAGATTCAGCAATATTGCTAGCTAATTAAAGTTAAGTTAAGTTAATTCGCTGTAATAACATTAATATGTTTTTAAAGAACTTCACAAAAGTATTTTTTTTGTTGAATGTGAGATTGTTATAAAAATAAAAACTACCACAGGCTCTTCAAAGCAGACAGTACAACATTTCCTTGTGCAAACAATGAAAAATGACGATGAAAATGTTGCAGTTGATGAAAAATAATTGCTTAAACTATGTCTTCAGCAACCGTGCTTTTTATAGACTGAGAAACCCCATTTAGAAAGCTGACTTTCAGTGTGGAAGGGTTTGGACGGGCCCCTCGTAAGCCCCTTTGTAGGCTCTCTAGATCTGGGGTTCTCTCGTCCGGATCCCAACCCGCATGTCAAGTTATTCCGGTCCCAGCTCACACCTCAAATTAGGAATACAATGTAATAAAGTACATGTTTCCTACTTTTAAACAAAAATGCAATAAATTATGAATAAGTTTTGTAGACTATCTGGAGATAAGGTCGCCTGACAGACACCCGTTCAAATTTTTTTTACATCCTGTAACCCTAACCCTAGACTTTGACATCTTCTTTGAGTGTACATTAATTCCCCTGTGCGTTAAGGATGTCACAATCTAAATGTACAAAATCAAGGGCAGTGTCTCCACACATTTTTTGCCAAGGTCCTTTTGAATGCTCAATTGTTATTTTAAATGGAGACAGTTGGCAAGCGTGCTCACTATAGAGAGCAACATAGTGATGGGAAGTTTAAATCATTTTAGTGATTCGATTCTTTGAATCTCGTTCATCAAAATGAACAAATCTTTTTTGAGTCATCATTCTTTTGATCAGAAATAAAAATAAAATGTTACATTTTCAATAAACAAACCCCCCAACACATCTACATATACAAATCTTTGGCTATAGTTCCAGTAATGGAAATATTACAATGCAGCTAAGGACATATTATTATAAATAGAACGAGCAGCTCACCATCATATCTTCTGGTCTGTCTCGTTCGCTCTTTTGAATCTATTGAACTGCATAGCTTCGATGAGAGTCACGTGACAAAAGAACGAATGACTCGGACTAGAAGAGTCATTGAGAGAGAATCGCTCAATTCTGTTTCCTGCGTAGCGTCTTTGGGAGTCATGTGACAAAAGAACGAATGACTAGATTCGTTAAGAACTGTTCAATTCAGTTTCCTGTAATAACCTACGGAGGTTTCCGATGGTTTGCGCATGCGAGCCCAGTAGAAAATGAACTAATCACTCTCCGAGACTACTCGTTCTTCTGAGTCACGTTAAAGATTCGTTCAAAAAGGACGAATTGTTCATACACGACCCATCACTATTTGAAGGATCGGAAGCGCCCAAGGCTCATCGTTTTTCCTCTCTTGTCCACAAATAAATTTAGTACTAGAACTTATACAAAGGATTTTTCAGTGATCGAAATGAATTTAAATCATGCAACCTTCCTCGTCTTGATGGAGCGTGCTGACAGAAGGAGAAAGTGGTTTTTCCACGCTTTTTTAGACATGACGTGAATGACCGCCTATGGTACGGTGTAGCAATTTTATTATAAAATAATTTTAATATCACAGAGCCTTATTGTGTTTTCCTTCAAGACCAGTTTGTTTAATTGGTTTATTCAGGCATAAAATCAAATAAATTTGATTATTTAGTTAGTTTCAGCATGGAAATCACAGAATGAAGATTTTTCTCTTGTACTTAAAATATCTTCTGAAACACCTTTAAACTTTGCAATGTTGAAAGTTGGAGCAACAATTTGCAGACAAACACTGTCATTTCTTTTGCACTAACTTGGAAGGTATTTTAAATCTTTTCGACACTTGAATGCATGTTGCTTAAAGTTAGACAAACAAAGAGCTTATGAGGATTTGTATACTAGGTTGGATAGTAAGGAGGGAGAGGTGGATCTGTACAGGTTGCCGAGACAGAGAGACAGAGATGTGAAGGATGTGCAGCAGCTTAGAGTTGCAGTCAGTGATCTCTTTCAGATTACATGTCGACACAGATGTATGACACTGAGTGCTTCTGCCTTTGCTCCTATATGTCACACTATGTTCCTGCCTCTTATGGAAGAAAGTATTCACTACTGCCATTTTCATTCTCCTTGCAAAGTCCAACACAATCTGTCCTGAAAACCAGACCTGCCCATCACATTCTCTCTGTTCCCTTTCCAACATGTCCATTGTAATCACCACTCTCTCACCTCTGGGGATGCTCTCCATCACATCATCTAACTCACCCCAGAATTTCTCCTTCCTTTCTAACTCGCACTCTTCCTGTGGGGCATAACCACTGACAACATTGAACATCACACTTTCAATTCCCTACTTTAGACTCATCGGCCTATCTGATACTCTTTTCAGCTCCAGAACATTCCTTACGAACTCCTCTTTCAGGATAACTCCTACTCCATTTCTTTTCCTATCCATACTCTGGTAAAACAACTTGAACCTAGCTCCTAAGCTTTTAGCCTTTCCACTTGGTCTCCTGAACAAACAGTATATCCATCTTTCATCATGTCAACAATCTCTTGCCTTCCCTCTCCTCTCTCTGCCTACAAACGCACTTTCCTCACTTCCTTCTTTGACCAACAGTAGCCCAAGACCTGTAGTAGCCCAGCACCTGTAGTTCAACAGCACCGTTGTCGGTCGTTGTTAACCCGGGCTGTGACCGATCYGGTATTGAAGTCATGTTAATGATTTGCATGACTGATTCGGTGAATTTTTTTTACGTCGAATGCCCTTCTTGCCACAACCCTCTGCATTTATCCAGACTTGGGACTGGCACAAGAGGACACTGGATTGTGTCCCCCTGTGGTTGCATTACATTGACCCTTTAAACTCAACCTACCTTCGCTGTACATATTTATTGTATATTTTTGTTCATTTTAAAAATCTATTTATTCAAGCTTGCTTTTTTTTCCATTTCATATAAACTATTTTAAGACTYATGGGTTTACAAGTCCACTGAGCCGCTAAACGGTCATAAAAGAAAAACAAAAATACACAGAAGAAAAAAAAACATGCCCTTGGGAAATTATGTAGAAGGAATTAACAAAAATATACAATAAATATGTACAGTGAAGGTTGGTTGAGTTTAAAGGGTCAGTGTAATGCAACCACAGGGGGGCACAATCCAGCGCTTTCTTGTGCCAGTCCCAAGTCTGGATAAATGCAGAGGGTTGTGGCAGAAAGAACAAAATATATATATTACAGTAGATATGTACAGTGAAGGTTGGTTGAGTTTCAGTGTCTAATCAGTCCTGTGCTGGCAGGGACTTTTGTGATTTTGAAGTATAATATATATATTAAAAAATGTATGTCATTTTTTCTCTTTTTAAATGCACCATATAAGGTAGTAAAGGTATATTTGCACACGTCCTTATAAGAAAGAGTGTAGAGTCATTTTGTGATTTTATTGCATTCATGCTCTCTTGAAATCCAAAATAAAGAGCCCGCACTACCAAGTGCAGTCAACTCCTTAAATGACCTTAATTAAAGTATTTTATTSCATATATGCYTTTTTTGGTGTCATAATATTTTGACAYGCTCTTTTTGCGGTTTTGAATGTTGCCAGTTTGGATGTTGTTCTTACTGTAATTAACTTTGGCTGCRAGTTCAAGTAGCYRKGAGACTAAGGGTTCCTTKCTAGTATTGGGTAAATATTGATGCTGGTTAAATATCTAGCCATGGCACAATGGAGCTCACTTAGGAGGAACATCTGGAGCAAATCCAGAACCATCACCTCTGATCAAGCACCTAAGATAATGACCGCTCTTACACCGAAACACAGGTTTGGGGAGCAATTACACCGAATATAGTAACCGAGAGTGAATAAGCCGAGGTGTTAGCGGTTAAAGTTTAAGCACTGAAATTAAATTTCTAATTTGATCTCCCGCTCTTTCTTTCTCACACACAGACATAAAAATAAACTGTCACCAGTGTCCTTTATATAAGTAATCTCTACCACATGTCTATAAATATAGCACTTTTCCATTTTTATTTCTGTTCGTAATGTTGTATCCACCACAACAGACTTTTTTTTTTTCAAGCTAAAACCTCAGCAGGACATGACACCCAGAGGAGAATGGCTCTGGCTTTGTGGCTTCTTAATCATCACATCTTTGAGAACTTTGAGAACAACCCCAGGCTGGGATCTTCGACTTGGCTTGTACTGTAGGGTTCACTAAAGTTGAGATGCATCTCAGAGACAAAGTTGTGTCTTCCGAGGCGAAGAAACTGACATATAGAAGAACATTAGTCTTACACAATTTCATCTCTCCAGGGCACTGATAGTGCTTTACTTATTCCTTACTCTCACTCACTTTTTTGGTTGCAGTAGATCCAAAATGAGGAAAGAGGTTGAAGAAGGTTCTCCTCGAATTAAGCCTCCAAATTGAGACACATATTTTGTTCCTTCAGAAACAAAACGTATATATTACAGCGATCACACTAATACAAATCTCTGGTGTAAAGGGTATTTCTTCCCCCCTCCACACTTTTCTTTTATAAACGGTATGACAATACAAGCTTTCACTTGAAGCACTTCGGTTCCTGTTATGAATGGCTCCAACAGTGGAAAAGAAAAGGCTTTCTGTACAGTTCGCARCAGGCCATCAAGTCTGTGTGATGTCTAAATCCCAGACCTGACTTTAGCAAAGATGGCACCATGGGGATGGGCGCCACTGGTGTGTGTACAGGAATGTTAAATCAGCCGTAACCTTTTTCAAGCGATGGAAGTGGAAGTCTGTTCAAACTTTTCCGTTAATCGTGGCCAGAATTCTGCGTTTGGGTCAGAGCACATGCAGACGAGGTTAAGCAATAAAATCCATAACATCTAGTCAGGCACAAAGCCTGGAGCGATTCAACATGCTCGAAATGCAACTTGGAGAATAATTAACTCTGGGTTGCCAGGTTGTACTGTTTACGGCACGCCATTTCCTTTGTGGCTTTGAAGAAGTACTCCTTCTGTCCATGCTGGAATGAATTTATCCCTTTAATAACACCTTATCTTTTTTTAATTTCCTATTTACCCAACTTGATTTCAAGCTGGATTTGGCTACTCCAAATGTTGCTTGATGAACTGATAAGAAATAATCAAAAATCTTGATAATTGATTATTGATTATAAGGCCAGTGTGTAAATTGTAACATCCTTAAGATGACTACTTGAATGCAACCTTAACCAAGTAGAAGCCAATAACCCAAGAGGATTATATAGAATAAAATCAATCAATCATTTGAAAATGTTGCTATAAAAAAATAATAATAATAATCGACTGCACGCCAGAGTTTAATGAAACTTTTGCTAGTGTTTAGATATCTTTAGTTGAGTAAAAGCGATGTTATGAACACTTAGGTGCCCGTTTTAATAATCTACCCTTTACAATAAGATACAGAGATGTAAACAAACACCTGAACTAATAGATATTAATAATTATCATGGATAAACTGAATATTTTTTACTGGGATTACTTAATACTTTCACCGACAGCTAGCAAAGAAAAAAGTACAACTTAGTTTCAACCCTAAGAATATATATTTCTCTGTATTAATAAGTTAGACAGAGAGTTCTGCCATACAGAAAAGCAGATAAGCTGGTCAGATTATTTTTAGCTTTAACCTTTTAAATATTTCTAACAATAAACTCTAAGTATAAAACTATATACACTATATAAACTATATACACTATAGGTACGTCCACTAGTATATGGATACGTAATAAAATATTCTGTCTATTGTCCTTGATTTGATCTTGTGGAATTCTGTGCGCTGTCCCAGTTCTCCAAATCACTAGAGGGAGCCACATCACAAGACTGTAACCTAGAAGACTTCAGTCCTTGACGATCATGTCAGTGTTGATGTAAATTCATTTCAAATCATTCTAGTAGCCGTGTGATTAAAAAAACACACTCCTTAGATAAACTAATTGCTCTAAACCGATTTCTGTCTCCCCTGAATAGGATTTAAGTGTGTGTGTCTGTGCGTGTGTGTGCGTGCGTGTGTGTGTGTGTGTGTGTATCTTTCTCTAAGTGAAATAACAGACAGAGCCCAACATTACAGTCAGATCCAAAGAGGCCTTTGAAGTGGCGTCCATCCCTCCGTATTTCTTTCATTCCCCGCCAGCCACCGCTGAGGTTGAGCTCATTAAAAATCRCACACACCCACTTCATTTTACCACAACCGCACAAATCTACACACAGATGCATGATGGCATCACCTCAGTCTGTCATCAAKCGAACTCTGTAGTGACTGACTGGATATGTGGAGGAGCCTACACACATAC
Organism: Clarias batrachus; assembly: GCA_003987875.1. Taxonomy (NCBI): domain Eukaryota; kingdom Metazoa; phylum Chordata; class Actinopteri; order Siluriformes; family Clariidae; genus Clarias; species Clarias batrachus. The sequence goes on from QMIH01001902.1 coordinate 59,713, forward strand.
AGGACACACTATACCCTTGTATAGTAGGACTATTTTTTTCCTTTCCCCTAAAAAAGTATGTTAAACTTTATGCTGTGATCAATTCATTCAAATATTTTTCTACAAAGGTAAACCTTGTCAACATCACTTGATGTGCACAAGTATAGATTCCAATCATTGTTTAGTGGATCTGGATCTCCAGATCATAAGGCAATATGACCACACACACACACATCACAATTTCATACAYGCATTCACATCACTAGATGGTTATTAAGGTTCACTATTTAATTCACTAAGGACGCTTTCTCACTAAGCGCGATTGATTTGTACCGTGCCCAGGAACTCTCTCTATCTCTCTCTATATCTCTCTATCTCCGCCCCCCCCCCCACGCCTGCATGCTTTTACTCAAACTTTCCCGAGCCCCTAATGTGAAAACGCCCTTAAAGAGATGGAAGGAGGACCAGGGTGAACCGACATGTGATGCTGCTAAATAAATAATCATAAACAGTGTTTACAGTGCTAACCAATAAGATGAGTTACGAGTGTCTTTTAATCAAATTGAAAACAATATCTCTGCAAAAGACTAAGTAAACGGTTGATACGATATAAACAGAGTGCACCTGCATTATTTCTGTCGATCTCTGCGCAGCACAGCACAGCACAGCACGCTTTACTCGCTGCCTTGACTAATGGAGGCCACGACACTGGAAATTAACTCACATCACACCAGGTCAGGAAAGCGAAGCTCTGCTGTTATCGATCCCTGGCTCCGCAGCCTACAGGCGCTGCACATAGCTGGCTTTAATAGCTCTCGGCCCATCGTTAGTTCAAGATTCTGGCATTAAGCGGCATGGTAAAAGCTTACATGCTCAGATATTCAGACTGCTTTAACCATTAATAACAGACGCAGGCTTTAATAACACAGAATAGCTGACTATTTTCCAGCTCTCTCGTTCTCTCGCTCTCCTTCTCCCGTTGAGATGCTCTGGGTCTCATGCTGCGTTTGATTTTTGATTAGGTTTCCGAAATCAGGATCTTTGATTAGGTTATGCGGGTGTTTTAGTACTGTATATCTTTTAGAAAAAGTTCGACCTTTAACACAATTAAACTGTTAAACCAAGTCAGAGCGTTCAAAAAAAATCTTGTCCATTTGCTTTGCGCACAAATTTGTTTTCTTAGAAAAACCTTACGTTTACCTTTCAGATATTTTTCTTACTTTTTTTTTTTCATTCTCATGCATCATGAGAGAATATTTATTTCTGCACACAACGTTGTTTCTTGAGTAAAGTTCTAGAAACTTTTCTAGACAGCTTAAAGCATTTATCTTTTATTTATGTTCTGTTTAAGCTTTTTATTTTCGTTGTTGTTGTTGTTGTTGTTGTTTTTTTAATTAATCTTTAATTAAATACATTAACGACCCAACCATATTCCCGCTCATCAGTGATGGAGACTCTGTGCCTACGAGAAAAACCCACTCTCAACTTTACTGCATGGTATGCTCATAATTTCCTTTGAAATCGGCTCATGAGCCAAACCACAGCATCCACATCATCCTCCTTTTCCTAAACACCCACTGAAAGAAAAAGAGTTGTGATGAGAGATGTCTCAAACCTTAACCTTATGACCAGCTGATTCAACAAGAACAACAACAAAGAAAAAAAAATCTGTACAAAAACTACAGCTTTGAACATTTCATTTGTTTGATTCATTTAAAATCACTTTAACAAAAATAGTGCAGCATCCTTACCTATTAACGTATAGCTACTTAAATCTGTTCATGCACTCCTGGGTGGGCCAACAATCAATGCATTATTGTTGATACTCATACCATCAAGAGATCACAGGTTTCTGCCAATCACTGTTTTTTTTTTTTTTTTAAGATTATTTATGTGGAAGAGACAGCGCAGATAGCGTTCTCTCCTGATCAGCAACCTCAAAAACATGTTACGTGTCTCGAATGAAGCATGTATCAGCGTTCACTCTCTGCATTAAGCAGTGTAAGTCATGTGATRAATGAAAGCTGGCCCAGAAAATTATCTATTCATTCAAAGCCTTATCCTGAGAACACTGGGTGCAAGACAGTTGGAGTAGACACTTTACAGGAAGTCTATTACAGGAAACCATGCATACCTACACCTACACATGTTGACATCCATTCCCACCTAGGGTGTAATTTACCCAATCCACATACTTTTTTTTTGAATTGGAATATTTTTGCCAATTCAAACAGCATGTGTTTCAGAGGTGGGAGGAAATGAAGGAACTCAATGAAAACCCACGCACAAAAAAAAAAAAAAACACAAACCCAAAACCTTGCAGCACTAACGCTACCTGCTGTGTGTTCATGCAAATCCCTGAAACATATATTTGCATTTATATGAAAACAATTATTAATATTAATGTATTTGTTCATATGGTGGTGTAGTGGTTAGCGCTGTCGCCTTGCACCTCCAGGGTCTGGGTTCGATTCTTGTCTCTGTGTGCATGGAGWTTGCATGTTCTCCCCRTGCTTGGTGGGTTTCCTCCGGGTACTTCGGTTTCCTCCCACAGTCCAAAGACATGGAGGTTAGGTTAATTGGCGTTCCCAAATTGGCCGTAGTGTGTGAATGAGTGTGAGTGTGTGTATGTGTGTGTGTGCTCTGCGATGGATTGGCACCCTGTCCAGGGTGTTCCCTGCCATGTGCCCCTAAGTCTCCTGGGATAGGCTCCAGGCCCCCCGTGACTGACACTGAATACAGGATTAAGTGGTATAGATGATGATGAGTGAGTGATGAGTGAGTATTTGTTTATTTGTGGCACATTGGCTTAATGGTCAGCACCATCGCCTTGCACATCCAGGTTCCGGGTTTGATTCATGCCTCAGGTCTGTGTGCATGGAGTTTGCATGTTCACCCATGCTTGGTTTCCTCTGGGTAGTCCGGTTTCCCCCCACAGTCCAAAGACATGCAGATTAGGCTAATTGGTGTTCCCAAACAGATGGTAGTGTGTAAATGATTGTGTGTATGTGTGTGTGTGTGCCCCAATATGGACCGTCCAGGGGGTACATAAGAGCAGAAAGTGACAGCTCTATGTAGTGTGGCATTCTTCAATCTGATGGGTTGATCCATTGTCCCTAACAGCAGCTCTGACGGTAGTTAACCCTTCATGGTTTGCATTCATGCACTTGTCCTGATACGTTGCTGTCTCTGTAGGAGAGAGTGTGCCATGCGGTCTACATTATGGCACATAATCTACAGCTAGTGGTCCATCCATCCATCCATCCATCCATCCATCCATCCATCCATCCATCCATCCGTGACCTAAAACTATTCTCTAACATATAGAGATAAAAGTTCATCCGATCTCTTTGGGATATTCTCACCTTGTTCACCAAACCAAAAAAAAAGAACACACACACATATACACACTACACACAGCACACACACACATATACACATTTCTACTTAGTGGAAAAAGTAGGCTAGCTGCATTAAAAGTAGTTAAATGACCACATTCTGGACAGAGAAGCCCTCAGCCCTGCTGAACACATTTGTCTAGACCTCAGGACCAGATTCAGGGCCAGAAGTTCAGAGTCGCACCACAGGCCTGGCAATGGTTGAAAAGCTGAGAAAGGCAGATATAGCAGGCTAGGCTCATATTATTATTATTATTGTTATTATATATTTTTCCTGGTCTGGTTCTTCCTCCTGGAAAAATTGCGTTTATTTGTTGGGAGAYGTAGCCGCAATAACACGAGTGAGACCGAAATGCAACGCATTATACGGATGGTTGTGTTTCACGAATGCGACCGATTTGTGAAACCCACCGCCACAGCCTCAGAAACCAGTAGAAATATATTATATCCARTGTGAGTTTTATACGAGCAGAAATGTGTGAGTACACACAGACGTCCGCGAAACAGGACTAGTCATGCGGAAACGGTCATGATTGGACGGACTGAGTTAGTGTTTTAATTTGCGCCACTTCCTTTGCTTGTTCCATCTCTAAACGATTTCCCCTGAAGAAGAAACTGCTGAGTTTTCCATTTCTTTTTGGCCTTTCTCTGCGGTTTATGTGTGAGTGTGTGTGGTCTGGCCGATGGAGGTGAGAGAGGGAGGGGGGTGTGCCTTTTCCGCCTTCTGCTTTCTGTCTCAGAGCAAAGTTGTGTGACCATCGCGTGTTCTGAACATGCATGACTTTTGAAAAAAAAAAAAAAAAGTGAGTCATATGCTGTTCAATGTGCATATGTGTGTGTGTGAGATCAAGCACGTGAGTATGTATGTGGAAAAGTCTATCCTTCTCTCCATTTTTTTTTCCACAGACAGTAAATGAGAGGAGAGAAGTTCGCCATGGGTTACCGTTAAACATCGGCCGGTTGTCTGTTCCCAGGCCAGGCACATGGATCCAGTTACGTGCCACCAGCTGTGTGTGTGTGAGTGTATGTGTGTGTGTGTTGAGGAGTCACTTCAGGTCTCTTAGAGCTTTCAGTAGCATTAATGCCTTTCTTTTACTGGTGAGCAATGGGGAAGAAGAGACATTTGACAGACGCCACTGGACCACTGTCAGCTTCTAGAAACAACAAATCCAATTAAGTATAAAGTTAATCTAATGTTCATGCAGAGATAATTAGTCGAGTTTATTAAAAACAGAAATCTTGTGTGCAAGAGCCTTTCACTAGTAAAGCATTTTATTTGACTCAACTTCCTCCCAGGCCAAACTGAACAAGCCGTGAGAAACTATTAGATTCGAGAGAAAAACATTACAAGATTTAGCCATCTTTTACTCATCATACACTCACTGCTTATGAATAAGAGACATTAAGTAAAGCTGTGTACCTTCAGCTTCTCATAACCATTACGTAGTGATAGAGCGTTTACTCTTGCACCAATCCTAACTCAACCTCAAACCCACCATTTTAGCCAGTGCTTATAATGAGCATTGGATAAAATTTTTTTTTATTTTTATTTTTTTTACAAAATAATCGTTCCCAATGGCTGCCAGGAAAGCAACCCGATTCTGCCATGCCACTGCTTTTCTTTACTTTTGCTTGGAGTGGTCAGTCATTTCAGATAAAACAACTAACCACAGTCCTATTCCCATAGCTTGTTGGCAAACTTTGTTTTAAACAGAACACTCCAATAACTTTTAAAGGGATGCCACAAACTTTTTGGCTCCATCCATATAAATAAAAGCAAGGTTTTGTCTGTACATTGGTCAGAACTCAGTCTTTCAATTATATCTCTACATTTCAAAATGGTCTGCCTGTATGTCCAGCCAGATTTTGTCACAGAATCACGCAAAACTGTCTGGACAGAATTGAAAGTTAAACCTGCACCAAAAATGAAATCAGAAGGGATGTTATGAGCAGTTATGGGAAACCTCAAGTTTTTGACTGCGTACTGCGCATGCGTCAAACTGTGGGCGCGTCTTAAATGAAACTTTTTCAGTACTTAGATATCCGCCTGAAGTTTAACCTGCACCAATAGTGAAATCAAAATGTTGAGTAAAAGCGACGTTATGAACAGTTTTGTTCTTGGTTTAATAATCTACTTTAAAATAAGCAACTAATGCGCCACGTGCTCAATGTAAACAAACACCTGCACCAACAGATATTAATTAGAAAAGCTAAACTGAATTATTATTATTATTTTTTTGACTGGGATTAGTCCTTATTTCCACCGCTGAAATAACAACACTGATGTGGTATGAATAAATTTGAACGTGCTGGAGTTGTTTTAAGACAAAACTTCATCTTTATCTGATCTACTTTTTCGATTTCTCTTCTATAGCACTATTCGGACGGGACTAGTTTTACTGGGGGACGTTTGAGTTTGAATTTTTTTCAGTCGACGTCTATCATTTCGTGTTTATTACGGAGGTGGGCGTGTCTGTGTTTTTCATGTGGGCGTTGCGCAAGACCACGTGTTGAGGATGAGGATTTCTATTGGAGCGTAGAAAGCAGAAACTCGAATACCGGCGCGCTAGAGTTTGTACGGTAGTTCACGTTGACCAAAACACACAAGGAAACGCGTTTCGGAAAAAAAAAAACATTTTCAGCAAACACAGACATTCGCTTTCGGACGGGATTAGATTTCTCAGAGGACCGCCAAGTTTGCTGAAAAACAGTAGGTCATTTGCTCTGGAATTTTTACAGAGGTCGTGTGAGAAAAAGACAGACATAGCAGATTCGGACGGGATTAAAATCACAAATTACCTCTGTGAAACAGAAATTTCTCTAATGTCCCCCAGTAAAACTAGTCCCGTCCGAATAGTGCTTATGACTCACTTTCCAATTACTGAACAAGGAGTGTATTTTGCAAAATGTTATTTCTTACTATGAATAAGTTATTCAGAGATGTTCTGAAAGACGGGCAGACATGTACGTACAGTAGATTTCAACCTGAAATAATAATATCACTGATTGCATTGGAACTGATCAGCTTATTTTCATCTTTAACCTTTTAACTATTTCTTATGCTAATTTGGAATAAAACACATTAGAAATTAATCAATGACAAGATTGTGTGATGTATGTAGACACATACAGTATGTAGTAGATTTAATTTCAAGCCAATAAAAGGTATGCCATCTCATTGCTGAATTATTTACAACCAAAAATTTTTTTTAGTTAAATCTACTATTATAGTGTAACATCCACCAAAGAAATCACCAAACATTCATATACTGTAAATGGTAACTCCTTCTCCGGACTCTTCTTTTCTTATTCCTCTCTTCTTCCTCTTCTTCTTCTTCCTCTTCTTCTTCTTCATTTATAATAAGACCAAATAATGTAGCTTGTCATATTTATATAAAAAATAAAATAAAGCAATGATTGTTCATTTCTAAATATTAAACACGCAGGAATCTCTGTAGGAAACTCCACCCTACCTACTGTACAATAACACTGGATATTTGGTCCGTGTGTATTTGGTCTTAGGTTATGTGGATCATTGACTAGCAGCTGTTACTACAGAAGCAATAACAAGTTAGGACAAGCATATTATTATAAACCTGTGATACGAATCAGACACAGAAAAAAATCAATAACTTCTTTCCAAACCAATTTGATTGTAGCTTTCACCACCTACAGCAGGTTCTGGATCGATTTCAACCAAAGACAAAATATTTACACCAACGTAGGAGTGCCCTGCCAGTTGGTGTGGACCTGCTGTGCCCAAATGACAGGATTATTAACTGACAGAGGTCCCGACTCGTAGGGATAAGGCCTGGCCTTTGGCATAATATCCTCCAGTACCAGAGTGAGTGAGTCGGTCAGTCAGACAGTCGGTCGGCCCATAAGTAAGTAAGAAAATAAAAAAATAAAWAAATAAACATTTAATTACATATTTTTGTTTTTCATATTTATGTAATTTTCATATTTCACATTTCATTCCTTTTCAATTCTAGAATTTATCACTGTGAATCTTTCATTCATGCTTAGACAAAAAAAAATAGACAAATCATGATTGCAAACATTATAACAAAAGGATACCAGTGGCACATTGGCATAGCGGTTGGCACTGTGGCGTCGCACCTCCAGGATCGAGGGCTTGATTCCTGCCTTTTGGGTCTGTGTGCATGGAGTTTACATGTTCTCCCAATGTTTTGTGAGTTTCCTCCTGGCCAACCAGTATCCTCCCCACAGTCCAGAGACACACAGATTAGGCTAATTGGTATCACAAAGAGTGGACAGGTAGTCCCTGACTTACAAACGAGTTCCGTTCGGGGAGCATGTTCGTGAATCCAATTTGTTCTTAAGTCCGATAATGTGAGTCTTTGACACGGGTCCAATGTAAAGCATACCGATCCACTTGACTAAATCTGTCCACGTTTCTAACACCGCCATCATGTGGCCAAAAACCACAATCGCGCCTAAATAAGCGAACCTCACATGAAATTTAAGTGTCGTCTCGGCGCCTTTAAATCATGTGGGGAATCCCAGAGGACATGTGGGAATYCTCATGAGGACATTTGTCTCACAGCTGTTTTCCACTTTCTTGGACTGTGAACTGTGTGTGTTTTTTTTTTTTTTTTGAGTATTTCCCGAAATTAGAATTATTCACCATCAGGACAACTTTACAGGACAGCCATTTTCTATCATGGTGCTCCTGGACTGATTTAGTGAAACTTGTGAGACCGACTCATTTCTCTCCACCCTCATGCGCACACACATACAGTACAATATACCGGACTTTGGACATTTTATGCATTCACTTACACATTGAAAATATTGTAGGACATCGCAAATATTGGTACCTGGTGCACTGCAGTTTGTACAATACATGTGAGCTACTTCCGTAATTGAACCAGAATTAGAACCCGAGGTCCATTCATATCTGAGGAAATTCATAACTTGAAGTCGGGGACTAGCTGTACATGTGTTTGCCCTGCGATCTATTGGTGCCCGAAGTCTCCTGGATAGGCTTCAGGCTTCCTGTGACCCTATACAGCATAAGGAGCAAAGAAAATGAATTAATGAATAAATACTGTTTTAACCTTGGGTACCAGTGTAACAGTAAAATGTTATTTATTTATTTATTTATTCATTTTAATGTAATCTCAACACTTTTTTGGGCTACAAAATCTCCCAAGTGACATTAATTGCTTTTTTATCTCCGAGGGGGCAAATAATAATGAAAAAAATATTGTCTCATCAGTGAGTAAATACAAGKAGATTTTATGCATCTAAAGCTTCAAAGAAAACTTTTTCTCAGAGCTCATTTATCATGAACATCTTTTATCTTTCATCCTAATTACTGATGATTGTTTTGTTGGTAAAATTCTATACATCCATATACAAGCTAAGCCAGTTTAGATGAAACTTGCTCAAACTGGTAAGAACATTAGTGTGTGTGTGTGTGCGTGTGCGTGTGCGTGTGTGTGTGTGTGTGTGTGTGTGTGCGTGTGTGTGTGTGTGTGTGTGTGTGTGTGCGTGTGTGTGTGTGTGTGTGTGTGTGTGTGTGTGTGTCGTGAGCGTATTATATTTCCATATTGGCATGAGTGCTATTTTGAAAAAAAAAAAAAAAGAAAAAAGAAAAGAAACCGCATGTGTAAAAGTATCCTAAATCTGTTTTATGTCATGGCCATATGACAGTCTTATTTTATGTTGTTTTAAGCTTCTATTCTGATCTGTTGTTTTAGCTATAACTACGTAATGAAGCTCGCTGTTACCTGAAACTCACATAAGGAGCCCATTGCCTACGGGACCTTCCTCATTACTGTACCACCAACTTTATATGGTTCGAATGGATCTGGAGGAGAATCTTGCAAATTGAAAATGTCACGGCACCATCGGGAGGAGGAAAAGGTTGCACACGATGAGGAGGCCAATGCCGAGGTTACCGACAGTGTCTGGAGCAGTAATAGCACAAAACATTTGGCATGTGACTAGAAATTGGTAAATTGGAGATAGACGTTACCGCCCTTGTTTTGTTCAGGGCCACTTAGAGTCAGGATTTCTTTCCAGTTACAATGCCCTTTGCTATGGTTTTCATTTACATCCAAAATTACAGTGAGCGCTATACAGAAGCTGTTTAGATAATGAAGTCTGAGAGCCACAAGACATACGGGCCATTAGTGCTGCAGGGGGTCCGAGTTGTCTTTTGTATGAGCTCAGCTTCACCTCAGTGGGGTAACTGACATTTTGTTAAAGAAAACAATCAGCCGTTTTGATTCTTATATCCGCCAACACAACACAGTCAACCCATTATGTGAATATTTAAATTTTCCATCTTTATTCCCCCCCCAAAAAATATTTGAAAAAAAAAAAAAAAAGCTTTTTTTTCCCCGCTCCCATTCCTGGTGTGTTATGTCTGTCTGCTTTTAAGGGCAATTATGGTTAAACATGACTCTACACACGGCGGGCATTGTTTCGGGCTGAGCTAGCTCTTCTCTTTGTTCATCTTGTCAAGTTATTTTAGCATATGTCAAAAAAGAGCGATGCCCCTTATTTCTGAGAAAATTACACATGAACATCCTCTCAAAACAGACACACACGCACACACGCTGAATACAGTCGTAACAAAGCCACAGATGCTTCTTTCAAACGAACTTTTTCTAGCTAGAGGAAATCTTCACACCTGCATTTTTGTTTGCAATCAGCTAAAAGGAAGACATCATTTGTTATTTCTTTACACCATGGGGCAAAGGTGAAAAAAAAAAAACCCTCACCCGCACCCGCAGCCGCCGACCCTCCCACAAGCCTGGGTGCACAAAGTCCCTGCGAATTCTTTAGAAATTTGTATTCACCTACAAATCATCATAACCGTAAACCTGTTCAAAGGGAAGAATCAGGACTGAACAATGGCTGAAAGTGAGAGAGATGGGTAGAGAAATAGATTGGGTGAAGATTCAAAAAGAGAAAGAAGGTATGAAAGAAAATGAGAGGGAGGAACGGAGGTAGAGGGGTATGAAAATGAAAGAAAGAGAAAAGGGGGACAGAAGACAAAAAAGGCAAAAGTGTGAGATAGTGAGAGATGCGGACCGGGAGACAGGTAGAGAAAGACAAACAAGAAGGGGGACAGATGGCAGGTACAGGAAATGAGAGGGGGACAGATATGTTGATAGTCATATAAACAGAATGTTAAAAAGAAAGATGACATTTAAAAGGGGAACATAAATAATTCTGTAATTGAAAATGAAAGACAGAGAGCAGGCAAGAAAGAGAGACAGAAAGCCATTAAGGAGAGATAGTGAGAGATAGAGGCAGAGCAAAGACACACTGATTAGTAGAACATGTAAGAGAGAAGAGTCAAAAGAGAAGGCAGAAGAAGAGAGATCGGGGGGGAAAAACTTAAATAGAGATGGTATGAAACCGAAAATGAGATTGCGTGTGAAAGAAACTATAAGATAGGGCACCGAAAGGAAAGCAAGGGCAAGATGGAGATAGATAAGGCTGGAGAAATTCTGACAAATGGAGGAATGTATGAAATGAAAAAGAGGATGGGAGATGAGAGAATTTTTTATTGTACAAGATTTATTGTATAAAATCAGTTCAGTAAATAAATAAATAAATA
>QMIH01001903.1:4821-38919 GCA_003987875.1 Clarias batrachus
TCCTTAATCCCAGAAACTCATACTCACGTTTAACTCTTAAACTAATTTGMACTCTTTGAACAGTTCCTTTAAAGTCTGTTTGACAGGTAATGATCTTCCCATGATCATCAGCCTTTGCTGTGAACTTTAATGTAGATCTAGCTTCATATTGTATTCCCTGTTTGGAAATGTAAGTGTTAATTCCGTTAAAGATTGCATTTTTCCAAGAAATTTGAGGCCGGGCACTGGAGCACATGTATGTAACAGAGCAAACAATGTCTTGTTCCACACCCTCAAGAAACTCTGTGTTTGACTCAGGACTAATCTGGGCTTGATTGATGGAACCTAAWACACACATGATACAAGTAAYWCATTATGCAAGACAATACACCAATATAAAATTGACCCAAAAACAGATATATTTACTCTAAGAATTCATTACTTTGCATACAAAAAAAAGAGAATGGGCTCAACAATCCCTTGTTAAGAGACAATATATTGCATTCAGAAGTACACAGTGTAAGTATTACTTACACTCTGCATAATGTATTTTGGTCATGGATGCTGAGAGGCCACCATTGTGTCTAACAGAACATTCAACTCGGTGCGTTTCAGACTCGACAACCCCGTGACGTGTTAGCGTGATTTTCCAGTTGCCATCACCAATGTCGATGTTTTCCAAACTGTCAGATGTTCTTTGTATCCCACTCAGACTTAGTGAGGGGGGATCGTAAGGACAGGTGTGGTATGTTATACATTSAACTCTAATTCGTTCCCCGATTTTATAACCTCCATAGATGACAACTTCAGGCTTTKGTGCAGATGCTRTCATTAAAAATGRAGGAAAAAAAATAAGAACAAAAACATCTCTAAAKCACATTTAGCTTTTAATATTACTTGTCACAAAGCTGCATTTTTATAATTAATCAATTAATCAATCAACAAACCAACAAACAGACAAATAAATAAATAACTTTTTAACCATTAACTTTATTGTCATTAATTACTAGACAAATGTTAAGKGAATGTAACACTTACACCGAACACGAATGAATATATTGACATCATAGAATTTGTAWGTTGTCCATCCAATATTTTCAGGGTCRATCCAAGCATATATGTTGTCTCCATGATGGAAGTCTCTAAGGTTTTTAATCAGTAGACTGCAGTCCCTATATTTGTGCAGTCCCTTATATAAGCTGGTTYTTCCTCTGTACTTTTCAATCACTGAATTAGGATACCAACTGTCAAACACTAGAGGATATCCACGGCTAACATGCTGATACCACACTATCCGATGAGGGTTATAAGGTGGATAAGATGAATAGGAGAATTCACATGGAATAACGAGGCAGGATCTGTGTAGACCGTAAATGCTYGATGGCATGTGTACTGACCAGGCCCASGTGYTGTTAAACAGGATGCCTGTGTGTGAAATTTATGTTAGTTCTTTCGGTGTTCACAACACACTATGTTTGTGCTAAACATTAAAAGAATTTAAGCTTGAAGCATACTGTACCATAAAGTAGTATATCAAGCAGTAGCAACCTTTTCATCTTCTCAGGTTGAAGAAATAAAGATAAACAGACCTGCTGACAACAGAATGCACATGATATAATGGTAATGGCACTATAAGGCAGTTTTCTGAGTATACTGTATTTGTTCTGTGCAAGCTTTATTATACAGATACAGATAGATACAGATAAATACAAAAAGTCTATTGTGTCTTGAATGAGACAATAAAAATAGGTATTATAATGATTTTAATTATTTGCTTGACAAACATGACTTTTTAAAGGCTTTTGACAATGAATTATTTTCCATCACAGAAGCAATGTGTGTTGCCGATGTGTGATCTACGTATAGTTTATAAGTAAATAAATAACTTCTCTTCAGTTACTTAGAATCTTGATAAGCCTGTTCAGTTCATGTAATCCTGACAGTAATACACACTTTCTCTTTTGAGAAACTATCAAAATTGTAAGTAACTTTAGGGAAAGCATGCACATGGAAAACATACCGCCCATGACCCAGAAACGACTCAAATGCTTTTTTAATTTGTCCTGTAACAGCTGTAACCAAATACGTGGAAAAAACAAAATACTGCATTGTATATCGTTAAGCAAATGCCGGGTCTGCATTGTTATTGACTTGAATCTAACAGCGGGCGTTGTCTACAATTAAGACTGATCAAAACATCTTGGGTTACCTTGCAGTGACCCTTTTCCCTGAAAAAGCAGGAAAAAGATGCTGTGTGAAAACGCTATGGGAACATCTCTTTGTTCTGCCGGTTGTGAAGCATGTGTGTATCAAACACGACAAATTTTGGTTTATATAACCTCGGTCAGGTGACGTCATCTGATGAGGTGCACCTGCAGGTTWTAAATAGCAGTGAACTGGAATAATCCTCAAGTCAATTTTTGTCTGAAAGGATGTCCAACCACGCCAGCAGTGCGGCATTGGAGCGCAGCATTTYGTTCCCAGTTTTTCAGGGAACAGGGTTACAGCAAAGTAACCCAAGACATTCCCTTTCAAAAACTCGATGCTGCGTGAAAACGCTATGGGAACGAGAATACCGACGCCACCACATTGCAAGTGCCTGTACCCCCAGGTTGTGTAGCATGTGCGCACAATAGCCTGAGGGCTCAGACAAACTGTAACTTTGGGATGCTGAGCCCGGAGTAGCATGGACATCCAAACTATAAAATCTGACAAATGTGTGCGGATAGGACCAACCTACCACATCACACACTTGCTGCAAGGGGACACCTCTTGCCAGAGCAATTGATAAGGCAATCTCCATGGTCGAATGAACCCTGACTCCTAGGGACGAAGTGTGACCACGCACCTCGTACGCTAGGGCAATAACATCTCACACCCAATGTGACAGCATTTGTCTAGTGGTGGCCGCCACATGGTTGCGGCCCCCATGGCAAATGAAAAGCTGCTCTGACTTACGCCACTGGCTAGTGCGGTGACGTAAATCTGAAGAACACGTACTGGACACAGTAAGTGATTTTTTTCCTGTTCCGAAGCTGTAAAAGGAGGTGGACAGAAGACTTCAAGAACAATTGGGTGTATGGTAGAGAATGGAACTTTCATAAGATCGTTCGGGTGAGGATGCAGAATAGCTTTGACTAGACCAGGGRCAAGTCTAGGCAGGATGGGAGGACTGACAAAGCCTGCAGATCTCCAATGAAGTAATGGCCATAAGAAAAACCATCTTAAGAGACAGGCGCTGACTCTAGTGGTTCGAATAGGGTGTCACTCAGACCTTCGAGCACAATAGCTAAGTCCCATGAAGGGACTGTTGCTCTAATGGGTGGCCTCAACTGTTTAGCTCCACGAATAAAACGGGTAACTAAAGGTTGCTTTCCCACACTGGGTCTACATGCTTTGCCATGCACCAACTTTCAAATATACTCCATTTGAGGGCATAAGTTCTTCTAGAGGAAGGAGCGTTAGCACTTAGAAAAGTTTAAATTATGCTGGCTGGAAGACCAGCATCTCTTAGTTGGTCCACTTCAGGGGACTCTGGCCGGGGATGAAATATTGTCCCCAACGCCTGAGACAGAAGATCCCTCCTCAGTGAAATCACCCACGGTGAGCCGTCGAGGAGAAATATAAGATCCAATAACCACACTCTGGTCGGCCAATGGGGCGCTATCAATAAGAGGCGCAAACCCTGTTGACAGACAATCACCCAGACTCCCGGGAGCAGAGCGATCGGAGGAAATGCATAAAGGCGTAATCTGGGCCATGTATGGGCCATTGCATTCAGACCCAGGGGAGCTGGAGGATTCAGAGAGTAGTAAAGGGGACATTGTGCTGTTCTTGCGAGGCAAAGAGGTTCTCCTCTGCTACATAAAATCTTTCCCAGATTTGACTGTCTACTTGGGGGGTGGAGTTTTCATTCCCCATGTGTCACAGCTTGTCTGGATAGCAAGTCTGCTCCCACATTCATATGCCCCAGAATGTAAATCATCCTGATGGACAGGAACTTGTCCTGTTCCTAAAGCAGAACCTGGTGGGCTAGCTTGTTGAAGCAGCATGAGCACAGTCTGCCTTGGCGCCCTGCTTGGCAGAAGCCTCTTCTGCCCATTCATAAGAAGCAAAAACTTCCTGTTCCGGGGAGAGCGCGCGAGAAAGGGCGAATTCCGCCTCATGTGTGTCTGCCAGATCCGCACGTGAACCCCAAGAATGCATCACGGCTCACGGTTTCTCTTTAAAGAAGGCAAGCCGCACACGAAGCATTTTAATAGGGAGGTGATCACAATGCTCACACTTTTCCTGGAGCCCAAGGAGAGTGTGCTCTTCTCCCAGACACTGAACACAAAAATTGCCCTCCGAAAGAGAACTATCACTTAATAGTGTTAGCTTATATGGCAGGGTTTACTAAGAGATGTATCGGAGGCACACATCTCTTAGTAAACCCTGCCATATAAGCTAACACTTTTCTTTTCCTTTTGTTTGTATAATCGCTTGCACACACACACGCACGCACGCACGCACGCACGCACGCACGCACGCACGCACACACACACACACACACACACGCAAACACAACGCGGTCCTTGAAGAAAAAAAGATCTGAGGATGTTTCCGGTTCACTCCTATTTATAACCTGGAGGTGCACATCTCAGATGACGTCACCTGACCGAGGTTATATAAGCCAAAATTTGGTGTGTTTGATACACAACTGGCTGAACAAAGAGATGTTCCCATAGCGTCTTCACGCAGCCTCGAGTGTAGCTTTTGAAAGGGAACTTTACTTTTCCTCATACACAATCTGCAAGTATGGAAATAAAAGTGTGCTGAATAATAAACTCAAAGCATGGCTTAATAAAGCATGTACACAGACTAGTACTGTATTGAGATAAATAGATAAGCTTATAAGATAAATTTATCTATAAGATTATAGATGAATAAACAAAGCACTGATTAATAAAACATGTATAATGTATAATCGTCAAGTCAATCTCTCTCATGATTTGCTTGAATTAAATGTKGGGCATAAAAAATGTCCTGGAAAAAAAACTAAAAACAAGAACATGACCTAATAGCGATCACACTATTAGTTCATGTGGTCAGCATGCTTTGTGTTTTGARCATCAAAAATAATATAATGACCTGTGAATATAAAAAGTTCCCCTTATTAATAGGACTGASCTCTGAGCCTTGTGTTAAATGCACCTTTTCTCAAATTGAGGAAAGATTAGGTCTTCYAACCATGCAGACAGATGAGTCAGGGTAGACTTTTCCATGCAGCAATTCTGGGAGCTACCACTGAAATGCCTGTAAAGCCTCATTGGCTTTCTGACAATTCCTTGCAATAGGAGTGTGTGGGGAATAATTAGAAAGCTTGAGGTACATGAAGTACGTGAGTATAGCTGGCAATGTGAAGCTGATATCTGTTGCAAATGACTTTAGTGCCCAGAAATATTCTACCAGTATGAATGCTGAGTGATGTATAATGTATGAATGTAATTAATAAACCACCATAAAGTAAATCAATGTGAAACATGCACATTATAAAATAGAACTTATACTTTCAAGCATGATCATCTTCCCAGATCCTTTTACAGCAATTATGAGAGAATGGCTCACATGACAAAAAAAAAAAGAAACAAAAAAAATCTTGGTGCATTTGGGTGAGAAAGAATTCTGCCAACTAACAAACCTTATGGCAGTATGTTTGTTTTACTTTTTCATTCTATGTGAAAAATGGCAGTGAACTGGCAAGATAGCATTCCCAATGCATGTGGTAAACTTTATACTAAAATTTTATTAAATGTGGAGGTTATAGATGATGAGATTAACTTAATCAAATGACTGACCACTTTGCTAGAATAAAAGTTGTGTTTAATGCTCAAAATGCTCAAGTTGTGTTTAATGCTCAAAAAAATTAACTGACTCAGTTTGGACACAGTGTTAAGAGGCACTCTCAAATTGCCAGGGAATCTTTTGCTCACTTTTAGATTTGATATTTTTAATCTGCATCCACTTTAATAGAAATACATATACACCTGCTCAATCATGCAGCTATCTAAACAGCCAATCACGTGCATAAATTGTGCAGATACAGTTCAATAGCTTCACATAATATTCATATTAAGCACCAGAACGGATTTTGTTTTCTCTTTTGTAGCCTGAATTTTGGAAAAGTTTGTATGTTTTTTTTTAAATGTTAATAAAATGAAAACTAAAAGACTTTTAAAACACTTAAGTCAATATTTAAATCACAATAGAACATAGAGAACATAACAAATGTTTAAACTGAGAACACTTTTATCCACTAAATTAACATTTCAAATTTGATGCCTGCTAAAGGTCTCAAAAAAGTTTGGACAGACCAACAAAGCATTAAAAAAGCAATACATTTTTAAAAGATTTAGCTCCGAGAGGGATGTCTTAGAGAGTCTCTCAGAAGTAAAGATGGACAGAGGCTGGAAAGTGTGAAAGTGTTAATTGGAGTAAAATGATTCAAAAAGTTCCTCAATGTCAAATTGCGAAGGCTTTGCAAATCTCATCTTCTATAGTGCATAACATCATCAAAAGATTCAGAGAAACTGGAGGAGGGACAAGGCYGAAGAACTTTGTTGGATGCCCTTTGGGTCCCAAGGTGACACTGAATCTTATTGGCATGATTCTGTCATTGACATTACTAAATCCCATGAACACTTCCGGAAACAACTGCCGGTTAGCACAATCCGCCGTGCAACCTGCAGATTCCAACTAAAGCTCTGTCATGCAAAAAGGTGGCATGTGAACCTGGTCAAGAAGCTTGTCATGGACTGTGGGCCAAAGATAATTTAAAATTGACAGTTTCAAAGTGGAACAGTGTTCTATTGTCAAATGAGTCCAAATTTGACATTCTTGTTGGAAATTATGGACACTGTGTCCTCCATGCTAAAAAGGAGGGAGACCATCCATATCAGCGATCAGTTCAAAAGTCAGCATCTCTAATGGTATGGGGTGCATAAGTGCTGATGGTATGGGGTGCATGCATGTTTTGGAAGGCAGTATGAATGCTGAAAGTTATATAAAAATTTAAGATTAAATTTATTTCAGGGAAGGCCTTGTGTATTTTAGCGGGACAATGCAAAACCACCTAGTGCAGCTAGTACAACAGCATAACTTCCTAGTAGAAGAGTCCTGTCTGCAGTCCAAATCTTTCACCTATGGAGAACATTTGGTGCCTCATTAAATGAAAAATACGTCAACAAATGCTTCAGCAGCTGGAAACCTATATAGGGCAAGAATAAGACCAAATTCTACAGCCATCAAATGTGAAATGAGCTCATTTTGTGGGTACAATTGTAAATTTTCTCAGTTTAAACATTTATGTTCTTTATAATCTATTGTGAATAAAATATTGACTCATGGGATTTGAAAGTCTTTTAGTTTTCATTTTATTCAATAAAAAAATTGTTCCAACTTTTTGTTCAATTTGGGTTGTATATTGAATAGCTCTAAATATAAATAGAAAATTGTTAAATTAGATCATTGTAAAACTGCTCATGTCCATGTACAGTGTCATGTATTATCTGTGTCATTTAGTGATGCATGTCTATACTTTGGTTTAATAATTGTAAGTCAATCTTGAGTCTGGCTTAAATCTATGTTCTGTATGTAACATAATGTAATTTGTTTCTTTAGCAACCAGACTTTTTTTTCATCTCACATGTCTAGTAAATACAAAACACAATAAATTAAAAATATATAAATAACTCAATTTTGGACATTTGATAATGTTCCACATGATAGTGTAATCAAAGAAGCCATCACATCTCTATGCTTTTTACCAGTGTATTTATTCACACACACACACACACACACACACACACACACACACACGCGCGCGCACACACACGCACACACGCACACACGCACACAGAGACAGCTGCAAATATTATACCATATACATGTAAAAAGTTCCAGATATAAGAGAAATTAAGACAATTTTTCTTGTACTTACAAAGTAGATAAATTGTATTTCTCCCCAGAAATCTATTCCACAACAATCGATACCTCACATCACAGCTGCAGTACTGCACATAAACTCTTTTGCTACATAGATAAGCTTCATCAGCTTTTTTTTTTCTAATCAGAAACCAGTGTGTTCCATGAACTTAAAAAAAAAAAAAAACTGCAAGAAATAACACATGACAACTCATGCACTCATGCATTTATAAGCAAATAGTGTCTAGTAGGAGGAGGGAGGGGAGTACATTATTTTTGTATACCTGCACAGTTTGTTATATGCTTATCCTGTTCTACCACAATGATTTACCATGCATTTTAGTTAGATTTACTATTGTAAAAGAAAAAAAAGATAGAAAAGGCGTATGTGTAAAAAGATTTAGGGGAACTAAATCTGATTATGGTATCGAAACCTAAAATTCACAAGCATAGTCAGCTTTTACTCAAAGTTGTATAAAAGTGAGTTTACAGCTATTCAAGTTTTATTTGCTTGTTTGTATGTTTTTTCTACTCCTTTTCCCCCCAAGAGTTACCAAAGGACTTTCCATTGAGTTTTAGAAGACCTTCTGATCATGTTGGGGTAGAACTTGCAGGATGTGCTCATTTCAGTCTATAGGAAGGCAGACTGCCATTGAATAGGTGTAGTGCAGTCCGGACATTGCTACTGTACCAAAGAAAAAATAAAATCACTTAAATATCAATACTAATCTGTAATACCAATTACTTTGGCTTAGCACATGCAGATATAATTGTGGTAATGGTAAATGGACAGGGAGACATTTATATTTTAATTGATATTATAATATTATACTGTATCATCTGAAAAAGTGAATTGTAACAAAAGTGAAGTCATTTTAATAGAGGATTATACTGTACAGGTAGGGACCAGATCTTAAAATCTGGGAGTGTATGATAAGTTGCATTGGATATGTGGAGAGTGGACAAGACCTTTTTAACTCATTCAACAAAATTGCAGCATTTTGTCTTCAAAACTTTCTGAGACCTTTCACTGGCACAAAGTGAACATCTAATGAAGAGCAGTAACACATCGAATATTGCACAGGACTGTTTCTTAGCCTTGACAAGAATTCTGGTTTCTTCAGGGATTGTGATCAGTTTTACCCAGGGTCAAGTACTTATAGTTATATAAATTATCTATAATTTGCATAAATCGACACAATATGCAAAATGATGTAAAAAAAAACTTTAAGCAATGATATTTGTTGAAGTGGTATTAGAATATGAAAGTAAGTAACTAATGAGAAGTATGGTGTTCAGGTTTAAATAATTAATTTTTTGGGGCGGAAAAATCTTGGTGAATGGTTAAAATAATGGACTATCAAAGGCCCTCCTCTCTCATAAAGCACTGTGTTGCTTGTAAATCGTTCCATAAATTGTAAACAAAAATTATTAAACATAATTATCATCACATTATCAGTGCATAAAGTAAAATTATCTGTATAAGTTTTTTTTTTTTTTTTACATTTTATAGGACCAATAATGAACAAACAAATTTACCTCATGTTATTGTCTTATCCATGCCCTTGCACAAAACTAATGCACACCTAATGGCCAATCAGATTTTAGAATCTGATTGTGCTGTAGTATACATAGAAATAACGCACGGGTAATTTAAAAGAAACTTGTTCAATTACCTAAATCGGCGCAGCTGCACTGTGTAATCAACTATAAAAACCTGTTATGACTCATATAACACAGTCATGCTTTGTCAAGCGCATTAGACATAGAGTGCATCAGCGTGAAAATAAAAGAGCATTTAATGTAACCAAATGATTATGACAATATAATGTTCTATATATAATGAATTTTAACTCCATCTTTACCTCAGGGTCAAACTGCATAATTTTTTATCTGTCACCATTCTGTGTAAACTCGTCTGGAAGAAAGACTATTTGGTATAAAAAGAGACCAGTAGTTTCTAAAATACACATTTACTTATAGTTTCTAAAGTAAAAGGTACATCAGTGTGTGACTGTAATTTACTGTAATGTTACAGCATACATATATTTTTAGCACTGTGCGGTAGTCTTGGACATAAAACTGTAAAGCTGGCATGTCCATAACTTGAAGATATTTGTGAAAAAATAAAATGATGGGATGGAAGATGAGTAATAAAACACATCAAAATGCTTTTTTGTCTGTCTGTTTGTCTGTTTGTTTGTGCATGTATAACATAAAAACCTACTGAAATTTTCATGGGTTTTCACAGGTGTATTTAGCCGAGCTTGAGCTTTGAATATGCTAAATCAAAATTGAAATGGAAAATGCCCATATATCATTAAAAAAAATCAATTAAAAAATTATTATTTCATCTAAAAATTCAACATATGGTGCTGTACATTTTTGATTACACACTCATGAGTGTGCAATTGAAATCTAATCAAATCTTAATAAACACAATCTCACACATTCAATCCATGCACTTTGCGGTAACATGTAAGAGTTTATTTCAAAATACTGTAAGAAACTGCTGACTTTAATCAACACTTAAATTTAGTTGTTTGGTGTGTAGCACTGAATGTGTAAATGTGAGAAACCACAAATTACCTGGGTTTGTGGTGTGTGAAAAAGGATCTGAAAAGGATGAAGTTTCTCACACATTTTCGAATGTTTTCCTCTTTTCCACTTCTGTTAACATTAACATACTGTATATGGTGTAGCAACTAGCAGAGCATTGTATGCACAGTATGTAWGTTCACAGAGCTGTATTTTGCCATGGATTTATAAAGCAGACTAATTGATAGTTTAATGCTATTTAGAAGTTACAGTAGGTTGGATTTAGCTATTTCATCAATATCCTAGTAATTAGTGTGCAGGAGTTGGATTTTTGCCATTTTAGCAGATTTGCACCACCCCCTGTCTGAAAACATCCGCTCTCTGAAAGGTTTTTGAGAGCTWCAATAGTGATGGCTTAAAGTTRTCTATGCCAGCAATATCAGGAGTTTCCACTTATTGTGGACTGAAGAGTCATTCTGAAGAGCCAATAACCACCTACAAACTACCACAGTTCACCTACATATACGCAATAGTGATTTTGTACCCAGTGACTACATTTGAAAACTTCTTACTCAGATGAAAATTAATGGACAGAGCCCACCGCACCTGTCTGGGGTTCAGCTGTTTCAGTGAATGGATGGTGATGAGGTTCTGGTGATCAGTCCAGACGATGAATGGGTCTCTGGTGCCCTGGAGCCAGTGTCGCCATTCCTTCAAGTCCCACTTTATGGCTAGCAGCTTGCGGTCCCCTACTCCATATCGCTGCTGAGTGGGGTCAAATTTCTTGGAGAAGAAGCTGCAGGGATGCAGCTTTTGGTCTGGACCTCGTTGAGAGAGAACGGCCCCGGCGCCCACATCCGACACGTCCACCTCCACAACGAATGGTTTGCTGGCATCTGGATGAAGGAGGATGGGAGCCATAGTGAAGCGGCGGCAGAGTTCACAGAAGGCGGCGATAACAGTAGAGGTGAGGTGGAAGGGGTGAGATGATGTGCGCATCAGAGCAGTTAACAGAGCTGCAACAGTACTGTAGTCCCGGATAAAGCAACGATAGATGTACGAATGTGGCGGTTCAGTTATCAATCTCGGTGGTACCCGCTACAGATTGTATTGAATAAATCACACGGTCCATGTCCATTAAGAAGCTTTACTGTAATCATACGTTCAGATGTGTGTGGTTTCTACAATGAACAACGTAGGCACCCGCTACAGATTGTATTGAATAAATCACATGGTCCATGTCCATTAAGAAGCTTTACTGTAATCATATGTTCAGGTGTGTGTGGTTTCTACAATGAACAATAACATCAAAGAATGTATATATGGAGATTACAAACTGTGCACTTCAGAGCAGTAACAGTAATGTTTAAATAGTATGGATAAGGTCAGATTTATGAATCAGCCAGATATAGATCACTTCAGATTTCTATGTATTAATATATCCACTTATATTCTTTTAACTGTTGTATCTAAACTGTCCTGTATCAAATGTATTTGTGACATACTTACTAATTACATCACAGCAATGAACAACATCCAATAACAAGCACTGTAGTATAACCTTATAATAATTTAACCTTAACCTAAAAATAACCTTACAGAAATTAAGCAACGRRCATATGAAACAATATTAAGTTACTTACTTCAGAATTTACGCACACAGTATGATAAAGTAGACTGAAAATGGGAACAGAACAGCACACAGATTGCTACAGAACCATCTAGGAGGTTAGCCGCTTTGGTATGTGTCTGGGCGTGTCCTGCTTTTAACCAATTGGATTACAGCAATTCTAAGCGCAGTAACTTAGAGTGTCCAAAGGGTGGCACTGTTGTCATAAAGTTAGGCCTTTTTTACAATAGAAGTTCACAAATTCAAGGAAATGCTGGATGGAGTTGTTTGAGAGTCCTGGGTAGGGGCCAGTGACTCACAACCTCCAGCTTCTGCAGGTCCATGTCCACACCCTGGGGCGAGATGACAAAACCCAGGAAAGTAGTGGAGCGCTCGTGGAAAGCGCTACAGTACAGCTGGTGGGCGAGCAATCTATTTAGAACCGCTCTGACGTGTTGTACATGTTCATTGACAGTTCGGGACTATATGAAAATGTCGTCTAGGTAGACGAACACACATCGACCTAACATGTCTCTTAGAACGTCGTTAATGAATTGCTGGAAGACAGCAGGAGCGTTGCAGAGTCCAATTGAGTCCAAATGGTATTACCAAACTTTCATAATGGTCGGTGGGAGTGATGAAGGCTGTCTTCCACTCATCGCCCTCCCTGATGCGCACCAAGTTGTAGGCACTCCAGAGTTCAAACTTAGTAAAAATGGTGGCACCAGAGAGGGCATCCAGGGCAGAGTTGGTAAGAGGCAATGGATGTCTGTTCTTGATGGTGATGCTGTTGAGAGCCCCGATAATCGACACATGGGCGTAAGCTGCCATCGCATTTCTTCACAAAGAAGAAACCCCCCACCGGCAGCAGGTGAGGAGGAAGGCCGGATGGTACCCTGGCGCAGTCCACTGGAAAAACATATTCCTCCATCACCTGCGTCTCAGTGGCAGATAATGAGTAGAGGTGGCCATGGGGTGGCATGGAACCTGGCTGAAGGTTGATGGTAAGGTCGTAGGGGCGATGAGGTGTCACGATCCGAACAGGCGTAGTGGATCCAAGCGCAGAGCGCGTGTGGAATATAGCGCCGATTATCCTGTGATGAATGTGCTGTTTGTTTTGTGAATGAAAGCTCCGGCTGTGCGGAGATGCGGCGGCACGGCGCGAGCCTTGCGTAGAGAATGTGAAAGTGAAGAGCCGGTGCGCACTGAACGCAACTCTGGTCCGCAGGGAATAATCGTGGTTGTGAACGTAACTGCTTCGACGTCATGAAATCAAATACAATCCGTAACGTGAGCGATGGTCGATATCCAGAAATCCGAAAAAGCATTAATCCAAAACGTGAAACGAGAGCAGGGTCCGTGAAACAGAGCGTGGGTCGAAATCCAAAAATCAAGGCAGTGAAAAACGCTGGAAAATTGGGCATGAGGGCACACAATAATCTGGCAAGAGGTGGTGGTTTGTGAAAGAGTTTTATAGAGCAGAGTAATGAATGAAATGAAGAACAGGTGTGCTGAGCCAGTGAATGAGGCGGCAAAATGAAAGCAGTAGACTGGAGTGTGGAGCGGAGTCACAGGTGATCATCACTTGGCTTGAGGTGTGGGTGTGACATGGTGTACCGTGACATGAGGAGGTAGGTGGGTCGCCCGTCTTTTACAGAACACCTCAGCCAGGTCCMGGTAGGCACTCTGGATGTTGTCTATGTCGACCTCGGGGGCCTCGAACTCCCTAGAACATGTCAGAACAAGTTGGCCCCCATTGTAAGATCCGACTTTGTGTCCAAAATATTACATGTTAGGATCGTGACGAAGTAACCAGGGATGTCCGAGAATTAGAGGAGGCGAGGAGATGGGGGTGAGATAGAAGTGGAGCTGTTCTTGATGTTGGCCGATGTTCATGGTGATGGGTTGGGTTTGGAAGGTGATGGGGCTGGAGGGGAGGGGCCGACCGTCGAGCCCAGTGTGATATTTACGGGCTGGGAAAATGCCTCGATCTTTACTCCCAGTTTCTTGGCGTAAGAAATGTCAATGAAGTTACCAGCAGCACCGGAGTCGCTGAATGCGGTACTTCCGACCCGTTTGTGGCCAAACTGGAGGTGTACTCTTACYGTGAGACGGGAATCATTGATCAGGGTGGTGGAGAGGGAGATGAAACCCGGTGAGTCACTCTCACTTCTCACCGGGGCTGCACGTTWCCCGGGCGCAGAGGACAGATGGCTAGGTGCTGCACTGCTGTTCCCATTCTGCAGTGGTTAAGGAGGTGCGCCGTAATTGCATGGGTTCCCCCGGCTCCAGTGTCAACCAACTCATGATTAGACAACTATCGGCGATAGCATGGGCAAACTCAATGACTGAGCGATGTGAAACGCCATCTTGTCTCCTTTCATGCTTCCTGAATCGCGACCGTACTACTTCCGCGTCCTCGTGCCGGTCACGTAAGGAGTGCGCATGACAATTAACTTGCTTAGCTCTTAGTCTGTTTAGTCTCCTAGTCTGTCTAGTCTGTTTAGATATTAGTCTGTTTAGTCACTAACCTGTTTAGTTCATAGTCTGTTTCATACCCTTGGATCTTTGGCTACTAGTCTGTTTAGCAACTAGTCTGTTTAGCTACCATCTAGCTTAGCACCTAGTGTGGGTAACAGCTTGTAGGCCTAGCCAAGTTTATCTGGTATGTTTAGTCCCTTGTTTGTTTAATGCCTAGTATGTGTTATTTCCAGTCTGTTTCCTAGTCTGTCTAGTATGTTTAGTATGTTTAGTCTTGTATGTTTATAGTATGTGTAGTCCCTTGTCTGTTTTGTATCCTAGTCCGTTTAAGCCCCTAGCCTGGTCCTAGTCTGAATAAGTTATTACAGTGGAACCTCGGATTGCGAGTAACGTAGTTTACTAGTGTTCCGTAAACCGAGCAAAGATTTTTAATAAACTTTTAATCGGAAACCGAGCAAGTATTAGTTTATGAGCGGCAAGTATCATGTATCACACATGCGACTCTTATTTTGACACTGAGCGTCACTCTCTCACCTTTCTTTTTTTCCTGTTAAAACGGTGTTTCCGTTGTGTGTGTGTGTTTGTTGTGAAACAGCGAGGTGGGAGAGGGAGGAGGAGTGTTACTGTCTAAAATGAGGAGAGGGAAGGGGCAATTTTTTTTTAAAGGTAAAGTGCAGATTAATTTGTTTTATTTTCATGTTATAGATTGTATTAATTATTTTTATGTATTTATTTTTTGGGGATGTGGAATGAATAATTTGAGTTTTCATTATTTCTTATGGGAAATGATGATTTGGTTTACGAGTGTTTTGGAACACGAACCCACTTTCGGAACAAATTATGCTCGTAATCCAAGGTTCCACTGTATTTGATTAATGTTTTTGGTTGTAACATGCACCAGTAGAAAGCCAAATTCTTTTGTTCAAGTTTTGTTTAAAGTTCATGTTTTGTTTTGTTTAAAATAAAAAATAAAAAGACTCCTTTACATTCGGACCCTCTGTGTCTATGCCTCAACCATCAGTCCACGGCAACCACATCAGCCAGGAGCATTTTGCAGAGCTGATGAATAAAGAAAATGAGAAAGAGAAAAGGTTAGATGAGGTGGAGATGGTGAATCAGGTGGTACAGGAAAGGAAGAGGATGAAGAGTGGAATCTTTGTGTAGGTCATCAAGAGCATCAAATTCCTTTGTGTCTACCTGGTGGAGAATCTCACCTGGTCCATCAACACCAGCTCTTTGGAAATGAAAGCCCAGCAGCACCTTTTCTTTCAGAGAAGCCTGAGGAAGTCACAGCTTCTACCACCAATTCTAACCATCTTCTATGGAGGGAATATTTAGAGCATCATGAGCAGCTGAATCACTGTCTGTTTTGGGAATTGTGCCATTTTGAACTGTAAGACCCTACAGCAGATTGTGAGTAGAGTCTAAAAGATCAATGGGATGTCTGACACAGTATTAAGCAAGAGATTTTAATTGCTGATTGGTGTATAACACATTGGTCTTTAACAAAAAAATCACAGATGAACTTACCTTTGTTTGAGTGACATTTTTCAACAGACAAGACGAGGCATGCACGAAAGGCTTTCCTCATGTTAAATATTCAACTGAGCAATGTTATACATACAAATTATGATTATGATTATGATTATGATAACTATGCAAATTTTATGCCTCCCATTTTATTGAAGTGAAATAAATAGTGGTGCTTTCCTTCATGATCGCGTGTGATTTTTCTAATTGCTATCATATGGAAAAAAAACTCACTGTGAAAAATAATCATGCGTAAAAAAAATAATCAAAAAAAGATTTGTGTGTAATTCTGTGTTTTGTCCGAGTTGGATTCCAAAATCTTCCTCCACGATAGCTTACAGATACAAGATTTTGTGTGTTTGTTACAGTACAACTCTATAATATACGACTTCTCTGACGAATTGCGAAATCACACCCATGAATGTTGTGTTACACCACTGTCAAAAATACATCATCAAGGCCACTATCTGAGGGAAGAGTAATCGATTTGGCGCATGTGCCCTCCACCATTTTAAACTTCTAAAATCTTACCCACTTAGTTAAAACATCTCAATAATTGTACTTCACTTAAACATGTCCTAATATGTAAAAAAAAAWAAATAAATAAATATCTGAGATGACGACAGCGCGCTCGGCTGCTGATCTGCCATTTTGCCACTGGTAGTTTAAAACGGTGGCCGAATCGATTTCTCTTCCCTCGGATAGTAATTCTTGTGTGTGAGGCCTTGATGACATATTTTTGACAGTGGTGTAACACACAATGAATTTTTTTCTGCAATTTTTCCATTTAACAAACAAGTTTTGTATCTGTAAACAGTCAGAGTCATATATTTCAAAATCTCATATCTGTTAGCTGTCGTGGCCATTTTGTAATCCAACTCGGACAAAAACAGAATTACACACAAATCTTTTTTTTTACCTATGATTATTTTTGACAGTGGTTTTATTCCATACTATCAACTGATCTGTGTTCCAATATGTTATCCTTTACAATTTTTTGTATCCCTCTCAGAGTGGTGTGTGTAAGGAAAAGATGTGATATGTTTTATATTTATAATAAATAAATTAGTAAATGCAGTGGAACCTTGGTTGGCGAGTAACACACAAACACACACAGACACACATTTCTTGTTTATTTTCCAGTAAAACAGTGTTTCTGTTGTGTGCAGGTGTGTATGTGTGAAAAGATTGGAGGAAGGGGAACTGTGTAAGACGAGAAGAGGGATAAAGGAGGGGCTCCTTATTTTAGCTTCACACACACACATACACAGCACCTGCACCCACAAACGGAAACACTTATCTGTCGGGACCACTGTATTATCATAAACCAGGAGAAGGCATTATTTAATTCATGTTTTCAGTTTAATAAACTGTGTGTACACATTGTTAAACATACACACTTTTCAATCGTTCACTCTTTCTCTCAAGTGGATCACTTGAATAAAGTTTTATTTTAATTTGATTTATCCAGCATGAGAGGTGTACTGGTGGGGGGATCCAATACATCAATGGCCAAGGCTGTACTGTAAGTGCACATCTGGCAGGTGAAAGCTGACATCTGTTACAGACATGAATACTGCATATAATTAATCTTCTTAGTTTAGAAGTTGAGTAATGCAAGTTCTAAATGACCTTAAATTGAATCAATGTGAGCTAGGCACATGATGAACCAAAAAAATATTTCAAGCACATCTTACAAAAACTCACCTGAGATATTTATCCTGAGTTGCTAGTTCTGCTCAATTCCTTTCACAGCAATTGTGAGAGGAAGAATCACATGGCAATGCATCATAAAACAAACAAATGGACAAATGAACATATAAATAAATAAATAAATGTTTTGTTTTTTTGTGAGAAATGATAGTGAACTGGAGGGACACCGAGCTATGTGTTTGGTAAGAATCTGAACACCCATATCATCATATCTTCTTATGAAAGCAATGGTATGCATGCTATTCTCCATGCAATGTAGTATACATCACACTAGATGCTGAAATTGTTGTGTTTAACACTACACATACTAGCAAACACTAAGATGGCTTAGTAGCCTTTTAGATGTAGGAAAAAAATAATTCAGTTATCAGTTAATATATATTTTTGCAAAAATTGTTTTGCAAAAAATTCTTCAGTTAAATTATATGAATATATGATACTTTTTATGACAATTCAAGTGAAGAAGCTTGACATTGACTTTAAAATAAACTTTTTAAAAACAATTTTTGCATTCATAACAGAGATGGACCGGTCAATCTGCCAGTACCCAGAATTTCCTCATTTTTACTTTGATCAGACATGATCAGTGATCCTGTACCAAGCAAAGAAGCTTCCCAGTGGCACATCAGAAACGCATTTTTATGGCATTACATTATCAAAAATCTGCCACCATTTTCTTCAAATTCTACAAAACGCTCACTGTCAAGTTAAGTTTAGAGAATTTGGAGGAGTTTAAAGAGCTAAAATATTGTTTATTTATAACCATACAGATTGTACACTGATGCACTATTTACACATTTTTATCCCATGTGAGTAAATTATTTGCTACATTTGTTTAGAAATAAGTATAGCAGATGACAGATACATGCTGCTTCGTAAAAATGTAGCTTTTTCCTTAATTTAATTAGACGTTAGGAAAGCGTAATACTTACAGAATCACAATATATTATTTACAACTTCAGACAGAACGATGCAATATGTCTGCAAAACTATACAGTAGCTACTGTATATGTTCACAGTAATATGAATGAACTGTGGAAGCATTTTTGTATTGAGTGATGTTAAATTGCAATGAACCCCTGACCACTCAACAATGACATTTCAAACATGTCATTGTTGAGTGGTCATATAACCATAAATACTATGCCTACAGTTAATTATAATTATGCATGATCCTAATATAATGAGAACTATTTACAGAATTTTGCCGACACTTGCACCACAAAAAAATATTACACAAGAAAAAACTATTACACTAAAGAGAATTTGGAATACAAATGTGCGCAGAAAACAAAGTAACAAAGTAGAATTAAAATAGAAATTACAAAGGAACATTTACAAAATGAAAGTGTCAACTGTTTAATGGGTTTGAGGAGAGGTCTTACGGGAAGTGGATAAAATTTATTTTGAAAAAAGGGGAAGTAAAAAGGTTTAAAGAGGGCGAACAGAAAAAAAAAACGGAAGAAAAACAATGAGCGTGCACATGTCTGGTGGCAGGACCCAGAGGGCATGCTGGCACAAGGCTGGTGAGCAATGGCGAAGAGCAGGGATCGTGTAGGCAGCATGGGAATGCTCCCTTGATCGGCTTGGGTGGGGCCGCAGATGGGAGTCAAACAAGCTCTTGCTCTTGTTTGACTCCCATCTGCGGCCCCACCCAAGCCATTAGGCACCCAAGTCCAATGTCGGCGTTGCTCTTTCGGTACTGCAGGGCAATGCCAGCTGGGGAAAAGGGGTAGTATGTGTGTGTTTATTGTGTGAGAACAACCAAATCAGATTAAAAACCTGATTTGATCAGTTTAGTCCTTCGTGGTGTTCTGGTTGAGGGCCTGAATGGCCTGCAGAAAGAAACTGCAGGGCGTTGTCTCTGTTTAGAGCCTGAATAGCCTGCAGGAAGAAGCTCCACCTCAGTCTTGCTGTGTTTGCCTTCAGTGAGCAGAAGCACTTTTGTGACTGCACCAGATAGAGCAGTCTAATTTTAGGTCCTTGGTCCAACATTGAATGCTTTGTGCAGGTCAGTGCTCAGCTAATCACACCACCCTCCGTTAAACGTTTCCATCATGCTCCATGTTGTTCCCAGATTGTGAAGTTTCCCATCAGGGTGCTTGGTACARTATGGTGCAGGCTAAAGAGCAGCCTAAAGTCTTTCAGGCATCTAAGATGATTAAGACACTGTCAGGATTTCATGATTGCATTAATTCCTCTTCTGCTTTGTGCTAAAGTTTTCCATCGACTCTACCATCAACCATTGTCRTTCAGGACAAGGATGTTCTCTAACACCAGCTCCACAGGTTTTTAATTTCCTCTAGATAGTCCTTCTCATTGTTGTCAGAGATCAAATGTAACTACTAGAGAACATTTACTGTAGGATACTTTCTCTTTAGGTCTTTAGGTTATACAGAATGTATACATAGGTCATTTTAATTGCAGTGAGGCTTATTTATAGAAATAATTACTAGACAATTTCTGTGTAGCTTCTATGAGGGTTATGTAAAAAACAATAAAAAAAAAACTCTTTTTTTTTGTGTGTCTAAAAAATCCCCTAAGACTAACCGTTAGAAAAACTTCTCTGTATGTTATATTTAGGTTGCTACAGAAAACCCTGAGTAACATTCTGGGAAGGATGGTTTTGGTTACAAAAGCAGAACATACAGAGACTTTCCTGGAATGTTATTGCTTTGTTTCCAAAAAATAACCAAATGCGAACCACATGGTAACATTATGGGAATGTTCTGTGTTTGCTGTGAAAATTGAAAACAAAATGGAGAAATTTGATCTTTAAGCTTAAAAGGTTCATGTACAATTTTACAATTTTACAAATCTTCTGTGCAAGTCAGAGTCTATAACAAATATGATGTTTAAACACAAGGCAGTTTATAAGTTTACTTTGTAACAGAATACTTTGCGTGAAGGTCAGTGATTAAGTTTAATATTGTCACTCTCTCTCTCTCTCTCTCTCTCTCTCTCTCTCTCATGTGGATCATTGGGACTGAATAAAGTTTTATTCTCATTTAAATTATGAAGAGAGGCATCTTAGTGGGGGAAAAGAATAAACCATTCGCAAAAAAATGTATGAATGAATGAATAAATAAATAGATGTGGACATTTGGGACAGAATTTAGTTGGCTTAGGAACCTTCTGGCAGTATATTCTTTTTTGTGTTATTATTATTTATTATTATTATTATTATTATTATTATTTTGTTGACTAAAAATGGCAGTAAACTGGAGAGACAGCAAGCTTTGTGTTTGGTGAGCACCTCAACACCCACATCATCATATCTTGTTATGAAAGCAATGGTATGCATACTCTTCTCTATCCAATGTGGTACACATGACACTTGATGCTGAAATTGTTGTGTTCAGGGAAAACACTAAAAGGGCTTAGTATATTACTCACTCACTCACTCATCATCTATACGGATTAATCCTGTATTCAGGGTCACAAGGGGCCTGGAGCCTATACCAGGAGACTTAGGGCAAATGCCAATCCATCACAGGGCACAGACACACACACATACACTCACACATTCACACACTACGGGCAATTTGGGAACGCCAATTAGCCTAACCTACATGTCTTTGGACTGTGAGAGGAAACCGCCATGTCGCCGCTTAGTATATTAGACATAGAAAAAATTCTGATGTTATGAATAAAAATTATTTCTTTCTAGCTATCCATGTATTGACACACTGACCTCAAAATACATTTTTTTAAACTATTTTTGTATTTGTAATAGAGATGGACTGATCGATCAGCCAGTAATCAGAAAATCAGAAAGTAATCAGAAAGAATTTCCTTTTTTTTTAGTTTGATTGGCTGCGTTCAATGATTGGCCGATTTTTTACCAAGTGCAGAAGCTTCTAAGTGGCGCAGCAGTAACACATTTTTATGGCGTCACATTATCATAAATCATGCGTTTTGGGATCATACGACTTTGGAAGCGTTTGAGGAGGTAAAACATTGCTGTTTATTTATAACCATACAGGTGGTACAGAGATACATTCTACTCAGTAAAATGTAATGTTATTTGAAATTACTTTGTATTGTTTAAATACAGCCTGGGCTACATTTAATTACTGACTGACTGTAACTTAAGCCTAAAAGTTGCTCCTTGTGATAAAATTCTAAGAAAATTCTTAGAATTATGATATTTTCTTATAAATTCTTCTTAAATTTAAATATTTTAAAAACATTTTATTTTAATTTGAATTTTTAGTTTTAAATCTTAAAAATAAAACTGATTCATGAAACCTCTTATCCCTAAAAAGAGTAGATAGGAGGACTTTTAAGGGGCTTCAGAGTTTCTATAGCACAGGTCAAAATGGTGGAAAGAGGAAATATTCTCCTAATACCGAACACGCTAAAAATAAACACTGCATTTCTTTTCATTTTGATTTTTTTTCTTTTACATTTTACATCCTTTCATCTTTATTGAATTGTTGGCTACATAATATCCACAAGTGCAACTTAAATAGACTGTCCTGCAATCATATATATTGGTAAAAGCTGTTTGGTAAAGTTTAAATAAATAAATGTTTAGTAAAATAAATGTAAGAACTTAAATATAGTAACTACATTGGTTATTTCAAAAGTAGACACATTTTCAACATTTGACTGTTTAATTATCTTATAAGATAACTAGCCTATAACATAAACTTTGCATGAAATAGCCTGCATTCATGATTAGACAATTTCTTTATATACAAACAATATGATTTTACTGTCTGTTCTATTATCATATATTCTATTTTACCAAAAGAGCACATTTCAAGACCTTTACAAAGGTCAGAGGTTTTTTTATCAACCAATCACAGTCCTTGAACGGCTGCATCATCCCTAGCAATGGGGTCAACCACACCTCCTCACTAAGATAAAAGTTTTTGTACTTCCCTTACTCAGAATTGCTCTAAGACGTTTTCTAAATCACTTTTATTCTAAGATTCCCTGTTAGGATTTTTAGGCTAAGATAGGAACTCTCTGAGAGAATTCAAAGAACTTTTGTGAATACGGGCCCTGGTTTTTAAATTCCTCCAGATAGTTCTCCTCATTGTTGT
The DNA here is from genome assembly GCA_003987875.1 of Clarias batrachus. NCBI lineage: Eukaryota > Metazoa > Chordata > Actinopteri > Siluriformes > Clariidae > Clarias > Clarias batrachus. The sequence continues at coordinate 27,688 of QMIH01001903.1, forward strand.
CAGAGATCGTCTATAACCACTAGAGGACATGTAGCAGGTTTTACAGAATGTCTCCAGTGGTTTTTTTAGTTGCAGTAAGGCTTGTAATAAGTTCTCCTTCTAAGGAAAATGAAAGTTTAAAGAAATTATTTGTATAAAAAAACACCCTGCAAAATTCTCTCCTCTAAATTTATACACGCGGTTGCCAGGCAACGCCACCATCAGGAAATCAGCCAATGAGCCGCACCTGGCGGTGTGTTTATTTAAGGGTCCTGATACGCCGGCACATCGTGCGGTCATTTAGGTAGCACCGGTAAAGTATCAGGGCCGGAGAGAGGGAGGGAGAGAAAAAAAAGAAAGAAAGAAAGAAAGAAAGAAAGAAAGAAAGAAAAAAAATAAGTGTGCAGATAGCAGATAGTTGAGAGACCAAGGCAAAGCCCCAGCCTCTGTCTCTGTAAGATGCCGACGAGAGAGAGAGAGAGAGAGAAAGAGAAAGTGGCATGCAGCAGTCCTGCGAAAAAAACAAAACTCAGCAGTTCAGCAAAAACAAAACAAAAAAAAAAGAAGTTCATGGTAGGGAAGGATGAGGTGGTGCGGCGGCTTAATGGGAGATTTTTAACTAAAAAAAAAGAAAGAAAACATTGTAAATATGTAAATAAAACCTTGAAAAAAAGTTAAAATATGTAAACAAGTTTAACATTGTTTTTTTAAAGTGTGTCAAAATCTCAAATCCCTCTTGCGCTCTCTCTCTCTCTCTCTCTCTCTCTCTCTCTCTCACACTCACTCACACACACACCAAATTTATATTTTATATATGTTTATCATGTCTGCATTATTAGTATGTACAAAACCTTTAGATATTTGCAAACATAATTTAAAAATGGAAAGAAGCAGGTGTGGAAAAAATTACCAGAGGAACTTATGGCATAAGGTAGACTAAGATAATTAGCAAATTTTACATTTGAGTACTTGTTATAGTCAAATCAGTCCATGAAATATATATTTTTTATTCATAAATGAGATGCATGAGCTCAGATTAATGAGGGCATTGAGCGTCCTGGTGCCTTTCTCTTTTGTAGCCAGCATTGACAAGCAATGAAAAAAAAAGGCAAAAAATGAATAAAATTCTCTTAAGTACAGTTAAAAAAAATGCTCCCTGGTATAGTGATCTCACACACACACACACACACACACACACACACACACACACACACACACACACACTTTAAAACAGACTTCAAAAACTAGAATGTGAATGGTGCCAAACTGAATTGGTAGTATTTCAAATAGCATGGAAGGAGAGTGTCCCAAACTATAAAAAGCTCATAGCACTGTTAGATCAACATTGCTCTCCACTCTTATTTTTAGATTCTTATTGAATACTGTAGCAAAATTAACTAGGAATAATACCACTACAAAAACCTCCATGTTGATAACATGCAGTAGTGTGAATTTCATGCATTGTTTTCCTCTGTAAAACCACCATCCCACTTACCATCCCTTCAGATTAATAATGCTGTGCATTATGTAAAATTTGTCATGAAATGAAATATTAAAACTCTCTACGCATGATCATTTGCAAACTATAAATAACGACGATTAGCCAATCAGAATTCAATATTGTAATGCATGGCTCACAATTCGCATTTTCACAATGGCTAAGAGAACAGGTCAAGGACAGCTTTTGACATATTGTAAAAAGAAGATAACCTAAGGTATTATTCTGTACATACGCACAAATCCTCTCAGTGGAGATGCGATGAAAACAAAGGATTCAGGTTAACACAGGAGTTTAATAAATGACTGACAGCTTTAATGATTATAAAAGGCATGTTTTTTACACAATTTGTGTCATTTCAGATTTTTAAATGCCATAATAGTGATTTAATAATTTATGTGTGTGGTCGTATGTAAGAGAGAGAAAGATTGTATGACTGGTGCATAGTCATATAAAACTACAATACTCACTCACTCACCGTCTATACTGCTTTATTCTGTATTCAGGGTCGCGGGAGCCTGGAGCACACACATACGTTCACTCACACACTACGGGCAATTTGGAAATGACAAACCATCTAACCTACATGTCTTTGGACTGTGGGAGGAAACCAGAGTACCTGGAGGAAACCCACCAAGCACGGGGAGAACATGCAAACTCCATGCACACAGAGACAGGAATCGAGTCTGGCCAGGAATCGAACTCGGACTCTGGAGGTGCAAGGTGACAGTGCCAACCGCTACACCACCATTTTTATTATACTCTTACAACTCTTATAATCCACTGTAGACAAAAGCTATGGTAAGGATAAAATGATAGTTTTGACAATTGCATGTTCAAATGTATGTGTTTTAAATCAAAGTTGATCTAATAAGCATATATTTAGTTAATAAAACTGTTTGTGAAATATGTAAAATTTTTAAAACCATTTTGTATGATTCTTTTTGCCCTCACCCCAAAAAACAAATACTTGATTACACCATCCCCCCGATTTTCTTATATATATATATATATATATATTTCGACCGACAATTCCTCAAACAAATTGTACCAGAAATAACTGAACCCTTGTTAAAAATAGTCAATCTGTCACATTTTCTTACAAAGCCCGAAAGTTATGCAACAGCCTTCCAATTAATGTTCGGAACTCAGACACAGTTTCAGTGTTTAAGCTTAGGCCGAAAACCTATTTATTTAGCCAAGCCTTCTTTGAGAATAGGTTTGTCTTAGGTAAATATACAGATCTGGGTGCCTCACACCTAGACCTACAGTGATGCAAACACATGCACACACTAGAATGCCAGCCACCATACCACTCCTGTTTGCTTTACAGGGAGTTACTTTGCTCCTGTTAGCTAGCGTTAGCCTCAAGCTAAGTAAGTAGCTAGCTCGGTGTTATCAATTTAGCGACTTTGCCTAGATTTAATGACTTCTTATGCCCCTTTCTGGAGTTTTAAAAGTGACTAGTGACTTTTTGAGAAGAGTTTATCAAATTTCCCTAGAGAAGAGTACATAGTATATTTATAAATGGAGCTTATTAGTGTGCAATTAAATTCCACACTAACAAAGTCGCTGGCAGATCTACACTGTACTATTGAATACAATTGATTACTCAAGTGTTATATTATTAATTGACTATTTAAATAGAAGAAAGATGTTGTCTATATATTGGTCAGAACTCACACTTTTAAGGGTCTCAGAACTCATTCTTTCTAATAATCTTTATGTTTCATACATTGAAGGACCTGAAACCAGGCTCGAAAAATCTTACGTCTGTTTAGACCAGACGCAATTGCCAGGGGAGCATTTAAGCGCATGACACAGAGCTCTTCGTTTGGGTATTTTATATGCCTTCATCTTTGACTACATTCATATGTGCATACATACATACATACAGTACATACTGTACATACATACATACATACATACATACATACATGCATGTAGTCTGAGGTGAGGGCATGTAAAATACCGAACAGGGAGTTATACACTTAAATGCCCACAGGTTCGCCGTGTCACATGACCACATGACGTAGCATTATTGGATTGGATCACGTGCAGCTGGCGGCCATAATTTTTCTAAGAAAACCAGGTAAGAAAGCAAACATGTAATTTCTATGTTAAATTTGTCTCTTCCAAGAGCAAATTTATGATTTATGTCAATAACAACTACATTGTAGATTGAGTTTTGTGTTCATGTTTGCTAGCTAACTACAACTATATTACCTAGCATTAGCTAACTAACAAGGTTATTTTCAAAAACGTCGGAGTTTGTACGCTAAGACGGCTATAACGAAATTACATGATATTTATACCTTGATTTAATGATGTAAAAATTAATAGGAAAGTGACCTAAATATAGAACAAGCCAATTTGAAGTGAAGGCTGTTTGTAGTTGTAAGGGACCACTACTAGAGTATGTTTGTATTGCAGTTTTTGTTGCTTGACTCAGTTTCCCAGAAGGCACCTCGGTAAGGTGATGAGAGTGCTAACCTGAACCGAGATAGCTCATTAAACATCTCATAAATAGCAGTTTGTTCTGGGAAACTGGGTCGAACATTGTATGTATATACTTATCACTGTCAAGTGGGATGCCTTTTTGTTTTTGTTTAAGTTCTTTGAGTTTTATATTTTGGTTATATTGTTTAATCATTGTTTCCAAGAAGGCTCGTCTCGTCTCTGGCCCTGTGTCATCTTGTCTCTGGCCCTGTCTCATCTCATCTCTGGCCCTGCCTTGTCCTGTCCCATCTCTAGTGCCCGTGTCTAGTCCCCATGTGTCTTCATCTGAGAGCCTCACGTTGAGGCTCCGACCTCCGTCCAAGAGCGTCAATGGAGGTCCCACATCCCCAAAGCTTTGGTGGAGGCCTACAAGTCTTCGGAGAGCATCACAAGGAAAGCCCTGCATCTCCGAGGACGACCCTGCGGTTCACTGGCCGCCCGGCATGGAGGACGACCCAGCACTGCATCGGCTGCTCGGCAGTCTAGAGCTGCTCGGCCGTTGAGAGCTACGCGGTGCTGCCTCCACTGCCCGGCCTACACCATCGATCCAGTACTGCCTCAGCCGCTCGGCCAACCCAAAGGATCCAGCACTGCCTCCACCACCTGGCTTCGACGTCGTAATTCTACCACCACTCAACTCCGAGAACGACCCGTTGCCACCTCCACTGCAAAGCGTCAAGGGCAGACCGGAGACTGCCTCCGGCGCCTGGCTTCGGTGGCAATCCAGTCTCACACGCCTTTCCATCCTGCTCGGGGAACCAGCTCGTCGGCGTCATAAGTCGGGTGAACTGACCCAAGACAATGGGGAGAGTAATTGGGACCTCCGGTAGCACTCCGGAGAAGCGTTTCTAAGGGGAGGCGTACTGTAAGGGACCACCACTAGAGGGCACTGTTTGTTTGTTTGTTTGCCTTGTAGTTTTTGTTGGTCGACTCAGTTTTCCAGAAGGCACCTCAGTCAGGTGATGAAAGCGCTCACCTGAACCGAGGTAGCTCATTAAACATCTTATAAATAGCAGTTTATTCTGGGAAACTGGGTCGATCATTGTATGTCAAGTAGGCCGAGCATTATCACTGTCAAGTGGGCATTCCTTTTTGGTTTTGTTTAAGTTCTTTAAATTTTATATTTTGGTTATATTGTTTAATCATTTGTTCCAAGAAGGCTCTATTGTTTGTTATCGTTATGTTTCTTGTGCTAGTGGATTCATGGAGCTGTCTTGTTTAGTGTTTAGTTAGGCTGTGTCTCCTCATGTGTAAGTACTGTTCTGTGTGTCTCCAGTGTGGGCTTTCTTCTTGTTTAGTTCTTTGTATGTACTGTATTGTCCCTTGTCTGTTTAGATATGTGTAGCCACATGACGGCTTAGCCGCTAGCAGGTTTAGCCGCTAGTAGGCATTGACTGCTAGTATTGTTAGCCCCTAATAGGGTTAACGTCCAGTTGGCTAACCCTAGTGGGATTGACTGCTAGTGGTTTTGGTCTCTAGTAGGTTTAGCCGCTAGTTTGGATTAGCCTCATGCGTGTCTTGCCTTTTGTGTTCAGGTCCCCCTAGTAGGACAGTACTAACTCGGTTAGCCACTACCCTATTAGATACTAACCCGGTTAGGTCAGCAACCCATGATATCAATAATCAGTGTAGCTACTAATCCAGTTAACCACTAACCTGTGCAGTCTCTGGCTCTGTCCCTGGCCCTGTCTCTAAAGAGCCTTTGTATAGTGCTTAGCCTTAAGTTATAGTTTGAGTTTGTTGTTTTAAATTCTTTGTTTGTTTATGTTCTTTATTGTTGGTTCTGTTAAATAAAATACTTTGTTTCAAGAACCCTGCTCTGTTTATGCCTGCCCTATTTGCCGACAGGTCTTATAGCTATGCTTAAAACCTTCTGGACTTGCTAACATGTAAGTAATGTTAATATCGCTAAAATTCTCTCATATGTCTTTCTATACATACTGTAATTAAGATTTGCTAAGAACTTGAGCCAGTCCAATTTCTTTTTGTTTTTTAAAGATCAGTAATGAGTTTCTGAGAATTACTGTTCCACTTCAAGCAAGATTCCTGGTTTCCTTGTACAAGCAACAAAACTGATTGGGATCATCAGAAACAAGGGAGGAACTGTCAGAGAGAGGACCAGAGATATAATCAAAGTTCTTGATTAGATATGTACTTTCTCAAAAAAGCAGAAATTTGCTTGGAGTTAAATGTAATATTGTGAATGGAAGGAGCTGAACAAGGCATTCAAATCAAGTTGGCTGTGACACACTAAATTAAAACGTAACTAACAGAATAAAACATTTTAGTTTAACAAGTTAATGTATACTATCTGAATACAGGTTTCAATATCTGCCATGTTCATTTTATCACGTCTGCTTGTTTTTACATGCCTTGCGCCTGGAGGTAAAAGTATGAAGAGCGTCTCCATAAGAATGTCTTATGTTGTACTTAGTGGAAGATGTGGACCAACTGATTAAGCACTGGTAAGCATTTGTTCATGAAGCATTTCAACCTTAGGACTGAAATATTTCTTAATTGATAAATTAGCCTTGCTCAAAAGCCAACAGTGGCAGCTTGGTGGTGCTTGAGTTTGAACCTGTGAGCTTCCAATCAGTAGACCAACATCCAAAAACCACTACCTCTGCCCCTTCATATTGACAAATACGAGGTCAGTGGCATTATCAGCTGTAGCACAACCTTTACACAGGGCCATTATTTTTTTAAATAATGGTCCTGTATGTAGTATGTATTCATAGTTACACATAGTATGTATTAACATCAGTTACACACATGCTCCTAAACCTTGTGGAAAGCTGTCACAGAAGAGTTTAAACTGTTGCAAAGGGCCAACATCATATRAAACCCTATGGATTAAGAAGTGGATGTTACTCAAGTTCATATGCATGTGAAGACAGGTGAGTGAATACTTTTGGCAATATAATGTAATATATAATGTGTGTGTACTGTATGTATGTCAGTTGTTTTGGCCTATTCACTGACGTAATTAAATTTAACTTAAATGTGATGCACCATAATCCTAGTGTTTTTTGCACTCATAGGGAGCATTAAGTGATTTTTACATGCATACATCAGACACTGTTTTGCCAAATAGAGCAATTGTCTAACAAATGTCCTTTTTTTATTAGGTTGTTCAGAAAGATGAACCTCGTGATAGGTGCACGATGTCCCTGTTTCGCCTCAGGGAGGAAGAGGACTGTCTACAGGCATCACAGGAAATCAGGATTGTGAGTTTCCATCAGTCACACATGAATCTGTTATGTTGTTTGGCCTCATCTATGCGCTAAACTTGAGCCATCCTGGTGAGCTCAAACACACTTTTGTGGCCCTGCAGAAAATGTTTATGGAATGTATTCAATATTACCATTAAAATATAAAATTTTGGTCACATTGTTTGTCAAACAATTGTCAGGTTTTCACATGGTTAGCAAATAGGTTTCTACAGTTCTTAAGCTTAAGTTATTAAAATGCATTGTGTTTTATTTATTTTGTTTTTTTCTGTCTTTTAATTGGACAAATAATTTAATAGTATGGCAAAAAGAAGTTTTGTAAAACTTTTTTTGTAAAACTTAAATAAAATTATAACGTTTGATTTGAACCGTAACAAATTGCAGCCATTTTTTAAAAGTTGATCCAAAGTATAATTTTTTTTCAGTGCAATAAAAATTTTATCTGGCAAAAAAAGGCTGGACATAATTTCCTAAAACTTTTCCAGTACTTAGATATCTTCCTGGAGGTTAACCTGCACCATAACTAAAATCAAAATGTTGAGCAAAAGTGATGTTATAAGCAGTGTGCCAGATTTAATAATTTACTTTAAAATAAGCTACTAATAAGCAGAGGTGGAAAGTAACAAATTACATTTACTAGCGTTACTGTAATTGAGTAGTTTTTTTTTGTACACCTACAGTACTTTTTAATGTAGTTGTTAAAATCTTTAATTTTACTTAAGTATGTTTGTTTGAAGTATTGTAATTCGCTACATTTTGAATCATATTTGCTACTGAGTAAAACAAATAAATGAAAATGCAAAAATAATAAAAATATTATGCTTTGTATAAATGCTTTGTTGCGCTCGTGTGTGTGTATCGTGTCCCGGTCGCACGCCGCTCCAGATTCCACTCCAGGTTTTCTGTTGGTTCCCACATCAGCATCTACCTGACCTTCCACACAGTCACTTATGCCCTGAGAGTGACATCATCAACCAACGCGACCATAAATAAACTGAAGAGAGATGCGAGAAAGATGAAAGAGATTGTGATCTTGGTGTTTTGATATTTGTGTATTCTGGTTTTGACTTTTTGCCTCCCATTGACTTTGATTATTGTTTTGCCCCTTTGGTTTGTTTGTTTTGCTGTATATATTTGGAGATAATTTCACTGTATGTTGTGTTATGTACGCGTACGTGCATGCGATCAGTTAATGACTGGATCTTTCTGCCATATACCACTATTTCCACAGATTAAAATAGAACCCTGAACCATTCATTTGCTGTCTGGCCCAACCCTAGACTGGGACGTAACGGCATATTTAAGTGACCACTTTGATTTTCAAGCGCAAGAAAAACAACAGCTTTATTATGCAAAGGTGTGCCTTCAGTTAAAAACAACTAGTTTGAGATTTATTGTATATCTGCTCATCTTTTTTGAACTACGCTAGAATGCCTCATCCCACCTCCACTGTTAAAAAAAAAAAAAGTAACTCCTACTCTGAGTAAATTTTTTGAGCTACTTGAGTAGATTTTTATAATGGTAACTTTAAGAAATAAAATGAAATGTTATATAGTCTCAGTAATGAAAATATTACAGTGCAAAAGACATAATATGATAAACAGAATGAGCAGCTCACCATCGTATCTTCTAGTCTGAGTTGTTTGTTCTTTTGAATCTATTGCATAATGTTTATGGGTGTCACGTGACAAAAGAACGAATGATTAGCCTTGAAGCCTCATTGAGGAGAACTGTCCAATTCTTTTTCCTGTGTACTGCAATTCATAGCATCTATAGGAGTCACGTGACAAAAGAGGGAACGATTCTGACCAAAAAGACTCAAAGTTAACTCATTTCTGTTTCCTGTACATAACCTACTGAGGTTTTGCGATGCTTTGCACATGCGCGCCCAGTAGAAAATAAATGAATCACTCTCTGAGTCACATTAAAGATTAGTTCAAAAAGAATGAATCGTTTATGAATGACCCATCACTAGTTGTGACCAACCTGCCCCCCAAGCCCCTCTAGGGAGCACCAACCTCTAGAATGAAAGCACACATACTGATATATTATTAATTTTCTTTTTTTAATGTTATGGCTGATTGGTGTATAATTAGATACTATATAATAGGGTGGTAATTTTGAAAAACGATAGGAGAGTTAATCCTCCTATCGTAATCTCCTACCATAATCTCAAAGTACCCCTCGTCCTTTCTCCTGAAGCCTTTCCCATATAGCAAAACATTTCAGTTAATGCTGACTCAACATTTCCATTTATAGGCTAACCTGTTGTCGTAGTCAGGTTGTTATAGAAATTCACTTAATTTATTAAACTGCTGGCCAACTGTTTTGGAAAATCAACAGTTTTGAGGTGTAACATGACTGTAGCATAAATTATAATACCAAATATCTAACCACCAAATTAAAGATATACAGTACATGTACATTTGGGTGAGATATTTATAAAATAATTTATTCATCAGTATTAAAATGATTGCTATATGGTAGTTGTATAAGTTGTATAAGTAACAAATTAGACATATAGATAAACACCAAAAGCAATCATGAAAGATGCATAATGGTAAACATACAGTAAGACACATAAGGTTGAAAGGTGATCTTTTACTTTGAAACTGCTAACAAATAGTAATTATGTCCCACCATTTGTGTAATGTCATAATGTAGTTCCTTTAATGTAATCTTTGAGAACGGCACATAATGATTTAATGTAGTTATTAATAATGTAACAATAGCATGTTATTTAGACATGAGCATAGATATATTTTTTTATAAAAAATTTTGATCACTAAATGAAAAAAACAACAACAGCAACAGCACATTTAAATGATCACATTAAAGGCATTACGATTAAGTGGCTATAGATTCAATGAAGAATGAAGCTTAAATGACAGTTAGCACTGAATATGACTGAATATAAGTTCATGTAAATGATCTTTTCCAAGATTCAAAGGGTTTTAATAAATCTGTACAAACAATAGGATTATAATGTATTGTTAAATTAGTTATATATGTATTCAGGTAAAACTGAAATTGGTATATATTGGTATTAATCGATAACTAAAATAGTGCTTCTGATATTTTAAAGTATGATGTAGAGCTACAGTTTTTTTTTATAACTACAGTTTTACAACAACAAACAAACAAAAATAGTTCTTAATGACAGTGCTAAACATATTTCTTTCTGAAAAAAAAAATCTCAACATTGTTTTGAAAAGACAGACTTTTAAAATGAAGTATTTAATTAATGTATGCAATGAAATCTAGTTTTCCCATAACATAATTTAGAAACTGAATAATGAAAACACTCTTTCCCTTACAAATGCTAACATTTATTTCACTTGTTCTGCATAGACTCTTTTATCATTGATACATTTTTCAATGCATCCTGAAAGCTGCAATATTGGTGTAATCATCCTCATCATAATGCTATAGAAGTGTTGGATAAAAAGACAAAGTAAGCACAAAGGATTAAAATAACTTTAAAATGCACTTATCTGATCCAAACAACTGTTTGGAGTATTCATGGTAGGTCTAAAACAAGTATAAATAGAATTGCTCATATCAATAATATATGTACACTGTTATATACTTACTGCTAAGTGGCCATCCCTGTATTTTGGTTCACTGTGATGTGTAGTTCACAAGAAAGAAATAGACAGAGATAGCAGAATGAAATACTGTATGTACAAATCAAAAATCTATTTAATATTTAATATGTTAATTAATTWATTTATTTAATAACCATTTTATTTCATCGCTTCTTATCTTATTAATGAATAAATATATAAATATATCAATACAATAATTACTTGCATGATTAATTTGTTGATTCGTAAATTAATTAGTAGAACTCAGTCACGAGAATGTATTGGTGATGGAAAACAGGGTTTTGAATATCCTGCAGATGTGGTTGTTGCATTGACATTGTTTACCCTGTGAAAAAAGGTTTCAATATTTTTTCTTTTTTTTTTTTTCATTCACTAAAAAATTAACACATATGTCAAATCCAGTACTTGCTTGTTTCCT